>JXOR01000711.1:0-18532 GCA_001014335.1 Coboldia fuscipes | reverse complement strand
TATCCCTTTTCGCCAGCAACTTTGAATTCTACTTCATTATCCTCTGATGCTATTTCTCAGGCTATGCTTAACCTTCCGTTGAGCTTTAATCGTGGCCCTGATGGAGTCCCGTCCTCTGTTTTAAGGCATTGCCACTCATTGGTAACTCCTTTATTCAGACTCTTCAAGCATTCTCTTACTCTCGGTAAGTTTCCGAAGAAGTGGAAGCTAAGCTCTATCACTCCAATTCACAAATCGGGGTCCCGTGACGATATCTCCAACTACAGGGGTATAGCCATAATCAGCTGTATTCCTAAACTGTTCGAGAAATTAATAACGGGCTACATTTCATTTCACTGTTCATCATTATTCTCTCTCTGTCAACATGACTTTACAAAGGGCAAGTCGACTGTCATTAACTTGGTCGAATTTACCAATGACACTAGCAACTTTATCGAATCCGGGGGTCAAGTAGATGTTATCTACACTGATTTAAGTAAGGCTTTTGATTCAGTACCCCATCGTTTACTTATTCATAAGTTAACTTTGTTTGGCGTTCATGGTCCTATTTTGAGCTGGTTATCCGACTACTTGTGTGATCGTTCACAGTTTGTCACTTTGAAATCGCTGTACTGTGCCTTAATACGTCCTCTGCTGGAATATGCGAGCGTTGCATGGTCACCTGGTACTGTTGGTGGCAGCCTACAAGTTGAACGCGTTCAACGTAGGTTTATCCGATTTGCAGACGTAAGGAGAGGGATCGCGGATGCTCTATTCATTAGAGATCTCATCACCTCCCGAATCAACTCATCAACTCTGCTACAACACGCAAACTTCAAAGTTCTCTCCTCAAAAAGGAACTTCACACCTTTCGACACCCCATTCCATCGCACACTCCATGGCTGTAATGAGCCTTTGACTAGATGCTCTCGTGCGTATAGTATAGCATATGAGGCTTTTGATTATAACCAGTCAAGAGAAGTGTACAGATCAAGTTTAATACTTGTGGGTAATACCCATTTTAGTTAATTTGCATAATCCGGACAGAGTCCTATTTCTTGTAGTGCATTGTCGGATTTTAAATTCTTAAATAAATAAATAAATTTGCATCACCATTACCATTAGCATTGGCATTATTATTGACCATTTTAAATTGCTTACAAATATTGAGGGGTTTTAAAGGAAATTTTTATTTTTTTTTAATAGTTTCAAAATTGCTGCTGTACTGAATGACACGTGTCGGTATACCAAATTATGTTAATATTGGTAGTTTAATTCCAATATAACGAGAACTTCAAAAAAATTACTGAAAATCCAAAAGTTCAAAAAATGAATGATATGTGTCAGTTGATAATTTCGTTCCAATACTATGAAAACTAAGAAAATTACCAAAAATCCAAAAGGTTAATTTTTTTTTGATGTAATCAATGATATATGTTGGTGTACCAAATTGCATTACTATTGATAATTTCCATTCAAAACTAAAGAATCTACGAAAAAATCAATAAAATTTCTATTGTTGTTATAATCCCTATTGTGTGTCGGCGTACAAATATACATTAGGATTAGTACATTTGACTAAGAATCAGAGAAGAAGAAGAGTTTTTGAAACTTTTGGATTTTTAAAGAATTCTAAAAAGTTTCAATTTTTAGTTGATTTATTCACCACAGGAGTCGCCACCTTACACGTAATGAGAATTTGTAAATTGAAAAAAATATGTGATATAAACTATTACTTATTTTGGTTTCATGACTGACAAGTAAGCCCAAGATATGCAATGGCCCATGGAATAAAAATCCAAGTTATTATAGTAAATATATATATAGGCCTCCAGCTTCCAGATGAGTGGTATAAAATGAATTGGAAAATTGGGAAAAAAAAACAAATCTTTTTTTAAATAAATCAAATCAAATTCTCAACGCTGTCAGTATACCATGGTTCTAATATACAATTCTGTCAATACATAACGTTCCAATATACTATGCTGCCAATACATAATTTTCCAATATGCTATGCTGCTTATATAGAAACAACTGTCACAACAAATACAAACTTTCCAACGTCAGTCTACCTTGAATTTTCATTTGCAATTATTATATTTATTTTAACACATTTTTTAATTATTAAAACTATTCGGGCAATAAACTCGACATTGAAAATTAATATTTTTGTGTCTCGGATTAGAATCGACAATCGATATTTTTAAGTTTTCCGTTAGCAAAACACACATTTTTGACATAAGAGTATCATAAAGTAAAACTGTATAAGAGTTTATTGTAAGTTTATAAGTTTCAAATAAAATTTTGCCTAATTGTCGTGATCGCCAGCACATCTGCCATTACGAGAAGGGAATTTGAATTTGAATGCGAATTTACAAAAAAGTATGTCCACTTTGAAATTTAAGATCAGCTGATTTCCTTTCTACCCTTAAATATGACCGTGGCATGTTATTCTTAGTAGGAAGAAAAACATATGATTTTTGGCCAAATTAATTCAGTTTGTTTACTATATTTAAAATTCAAATTTTAAATAGTCTCTTATGACTTTTCTGGGATGGTATAAAAAATATTTGTGTATTTGTATTATGGGACAGCATGATCTATAATAGTTTAATAAAGCACCTTTATTGTCTAATGATTATGACAGAATGTTTTATAATCTGTGTAATAATGAACCATTATCTAGATCGGAGTATTATTATTACAGAACAAAGTGGTTCAGAGGTGAAATACATTTTTTATTACTTTCATAAATTATACATCATTTCAAAAATTTTATACTCTTACTTACTTACTTAGTTACGACCATATGAGGTTGACGCGACATAATATTGATCATATATTGATTTTGTGTTTAACAAATTGTAAATAAAACTTATCATTCCCTTTTAATTGTACAATTTTCAATTAATAATTCAATTGTATATATATTAATTATTCAAAACAGGGTCAAGTTTAAAATAATATCACATTACGAACAATTTTATAATTGATCATGAGTTCGTTTACTGGTTCTTTTTTCATTGGTGATGAGACGATGATGAAGTTAGAAGCTATGCCAAATGATGATTCCGAAGTGATTGAGGCTTCACCAGATGCTAAACTAATATCAACGGTAAGCAGGAATAAAACTAAACCAAATTTACTTAATGATATTGAAAAAGATTCAATGGAATTTGTATCATCATTACCTGAAAATAATCAACGTAGAAGTGATTCGTCAGTTGATTTAGAGAAACCGAATTATTTATTGGAAAATTTAACACAATTTTTTAACAGCGAAATTAATTATCATACTTTAAGTACGAATGAATCTACTTGTGTTAATGTTGAAAAGCTAGAAGAAAAACTAATAATAGAAGATGATGTTAATTTAACTAAACCAGATTTATTGAATGTTACATTTAGTATGAATGAATTGAACAAAGAATGGTACCTTACAAATATGAATGCGAAACAGATCGATAATAAAGCAAATTGTCCTGTTACGGATGATATTGGAATTAAGTTAAATGCACAGATTTCATCACAAGATCTTCAAGCAATTATGTTTACAGAAAGTTTTGGGGAAACAGAAATTGCTGCATCCATAATTATAGATTCCAAAGATACCGATATTTTGGATGAAATTTCTATGAATATAGATTCAAGCAGTTACCTGCCTCTAGACCATTCAATTGATGACTTTACATCTATACATGATAAAAAAAATATGAACCCATTACTCGAGGAATATCATGAAACAAAAGAGAGTAAGGGATTCATCCGTTCCAGTAATTCACATCCAAATGCGAACAATATAAAGAACGAATTTCAGGAAAATATATGTGTGAGATATTCAAATTTAAATAGCGGTGTGATAGATATTAATAATTTAAAACATCTAAATCTACCAGAAACACTGTTGATGAGTTATAATAATAAAGGAATTAAGAATTTGTTTGAATGGCAAATAGAGTGTCTAAGTAATAAGAATGTATGTCCAAAACTACTTATTTTATTCTATAACTAATTAATAATTTCTTTTCAGGTGATTGAGCATAATTCAAATTTAGTGTTTAGTGCACCTACTTCAGCTGGAAAAACATTAATAAGTGAAATTTTAATGGTTAAAAATTGTCTAGAACGTAATAAGAAATGTATTTTTATACTACCATTCATATCAATTGTGCGAGAAAAAATGATTGGCTTTCAAGAGTTGTTCAATTCAACTGGTTTACGTGTGGACGGTTTCTATGGTGGATACAGCCCAACTGGCGGAATTACACAAATAGACGTGGCTATAATGACAATTGAAAAAGCGAATTCAATTATTAATCGATTGTTGTCCAATGGAGAATTAGACACACTAGGATTAATCGTAATTGATGAGATTCATCTAATATCCGATCCAAATCGTGGGTATATATTAGAATTATTATTAGCAAAAGTAATGTTTGCTGGGAAAAAATTAAATTTAAAAATTCAACTAATAACAATGTCAGCAACCATACCTAATTTAAGTTTACTAAAACATTGGCTAAATGCCGAATTGTACATTACTAATTTTCGACCAATTGAACTGCATGAACAAATCAAAATTGGTAATATTATATATGATAATGAAATGACAGTAATTAGGAAATTAGAAACAAAAAATATGGTATTGGGCAATAAAATTCGAGATCCTGATAATATTGCTGAATTATGTATTGAGACAATGCAAGACGGTTTTTCATGTATTGTATTCTGTCCATCAAAAGATTGGTGTGAATCATTATGTATTGATGTTACTAGTGCTATCCGAGAATTATGCAAAACAAATGAGTTCTTGAATGAAAAATTTTGCACAGTATTAAATCATGAAAAACTTGCAGAAATTAAACATCAATTAATGCAATGTCCAGTCCATTTAGATAAAAATTTAGAAATTGGATTGAAATTCGGATGTGCTTTTCATCATGCAGGCCTAACAACCGATGAACGTGATATCATTGAGAATGGATTTAAAAATGGAATTATTAAAATTATTGTCGCGACAAGTACTTTAAGTTCAGGTATTTTATTAATTTAAATTACCTAACATTAATATAAATAATTTTAAAGTATAATTTTATAATTATAGGTGTTAATCTGCCTGCCAGAAGAGTAATCGTTCGTACACCGATTTTTGCAGGTAAGCCAATAAGTTCAATGGTATATCAGCAAATGATTGGAAGAGCAGGACGAATGGGAATTGATACATCTGGAGAGTCAATTTTAATTTGCACAGAATCAACAGCAAGCATTGGAAGAAAATTGATTAAAACTGAATTAACACCAGTTACATCCTGTTTACATTTAGATAATTATGTAATCCATTGAAATTTGAATTCGAAACAGCTTTGTGCTTATTTAACTTTATTTCAGATCAATTTGAAACGGGCCTTATTAGAAATAATTGCTTCTGGTATGGCATGTACAATGAGCGATATAGCAGATTTCATGAAACATCTTTTAATGTGCCAAGAGAATGAAGAATTCAATTATGAAGAACTAATATTGGAAATTAATAATTTAAGTTTAAATGGAAAATGCACAATTGTAAGCACTCTTTATTCGTCACTCCAATTCCTCAGGGAATATGAATTTATTCGAATGAATATAGATCCGTTATCGAACAGTTATAATTTTCAACCAACTAAATTAGGATTGGCATGTTTAAGTAAGATATTGTTTTTTTTATAATATCTAATATATGAAACTTTTTATTATTTTCAGATTCGTCGATGCCTCCTGCTGATGGTTTTTTATTGTTTTGTGAACTTCAAAAATCGCGTCAATGCTTTGTTTTAGAATCTGAACTACATGCAATTTATATAGTTACTCCTTATTCAGTATCATTTCAATTAGGAACTATAGATTGGTTGGCCTATTTGGAAATGTGGGAAAAGCTACCAAATGCATCAAAACGTGTTGGTGAATTGGTGGGAGTTAAAGAATCGCATATTGTAAAATTGATACGTGGATTAGGCACAATTGAAAAAAAATCACTCCAAATTTTAAAAAGATTCTATACTGCATTGGCACTTGAAGAATTGGTAAACGAGGTACCAATCACAACTGTCGCACTAAAATATAAATGTTCCAAAGGTTTACTTCAAAGTTTGCAACATTTATCTTCTACATTTGCCGGTATTGTTACATGTTTTGCAAATACTTTAGGCTGGACAATGATTTCTGTCTTAATAGAACAATTTAAAGATCGGTTATATTTCGGAATACAAAACGATTTAATTGAATTACTAAAATTACCAAATATGAATCAGAAAAGAGCACGAACATTATATAATGGTAATATTAAATCTTTATTAGAATTGGCTAATGCAAATTCATGTGTAGTTGAAAAATTATTTTATAATTCAATTTGCTTTGAATCAGAACGTCAGCATGATAATGAAAATCAATATGATGCTGATCGGAGAAAAAGTTTCAGAAATATTTTCGTTACTGGTAAAAAAGGAATTACAATTGAAGAAGGTGCAAAATTATTAATAATGGAAGCAAGACAATATTTAGAAAATGAATTAAATATAAATATTCAATGGGCAAATATAGAAAATTCAAAAGAAATGGATGTTCAATCGACTATTAATAATGATTTAATTACAAATAGTCAAAACATTGAAACTATTGAGATAAATTTGTGTGAATCAATGGAAATGATCTCTGAATTAAAAACAATTATTTATAGTGAAAATACAATTGGTTTAGCCATTGTACAAAAAAGAATACCGATCGTTAATACAAAATTACATAAAAACATGAATTATAATTTCATTGTAAAACAGTTTCACTATATATCACATATTGAATTTTTTGTAAATAATAAATTATTCATATTAGATTTACAATCGAATAATATTGATTTAAATAATTTAAAAATATTTTTAGAGGACATTTTTTACCCCACCAAACGTACATATATTTGTTTTAATACACTCAACATTTTAAAATTACTATCACATATTATTTTAATTGATAATATTCATTCAAATTTATTGGATGGTATAATTGGGTATTGGCTGTTAAACCCAAATGATGTGAAACCAAACGAACTATTAAATAAAATTAGAAAGAGTCATCAATCAGATTCTTATGAATCTGTGATGGCGATAAAGTTTCTGGAGAGTATTAAACCAGATATAATGAATGTACCTGGACTATGGAAAATTTTTACAGAAATAGAAATTCCAATGCAATTTGTTTTGGCTAAAATGGAATTAAATGGATTACCAGTCAATACTTGTAAACTTAATAAATTAATTATAGATTTAAATGAACTATTAAAGTGTATCGAAGAAAAGTTATATACCATAAATGGAAAAAAATTTAATATAGCATCGTCAAAGGAAGTAGCTAAAGTGGTTGGAATAACAAATAGTAATAGATGTTCTACAGCAAAGTCAGTTTTAATGAGAATTAATAATCCAATCTGTCAACTAATTATTAAATATAGAAAAGTTGAAATAATTTTAAAAAATCTGCAAAGTCTTAAGCCCACTATAAAGAACGAAAGAGTGTATTCGAAGAATATTTATACTACATCAACAGGAAGAATGAATTTGCATGAACCAAATCTTCAAAATATTGCAAAGAGTTTTGAGATTAAACTTGAGGAACAGGAATTGAAAATTATTTCTTGTCGAAATGTATTCGAAGTGTCTCAATCAAATCGCAGCATAATTTCAGCAGATTTCTGTCAATTAGAACTTCGAATTCTAACTCATTATTCCAAAGATTCAACATTAATTCAGATAATGCAATCAGATACTGATATATTTAAAGAAATCGCATCAAAATGGAATCAAATTTCATTAAATGATGTCACAGAAGATTTAAGGCAAAACGCTAAACAAATTTGTTATGGAATTATTTATGGTATGGGAAATCGTAGTTTGAGTGCAAATTTGCGGTGCACTGAAAATGAGGCGTCTCTATTAATAGAACAATTTTATTCAACATATCCAAATATCAAGTAAATATAAGACAGATTTAAATGAATATAATTTACTGTTTATTAAATTTATTTTGAATTTTAGAGTTTATACTGATAGAGTTCTAGAAAAGGCTAGACTTGATGGATATGTGGAAACAATTAATGGTAGAAGAAGATATTTACCGCAATTGAATTCAGATATAAAACGTTTAAAGTCTGCAATGGAGAGGAAAGCACTTAATAGTATAATTCAAGGTTCAGCCGCAGATATAGCAAAAATGGCAATTTTAAGATTTAATAGAAACTTGAAAAAGTATGCTGAACAGTTGCAATTGAAAACTAATAGCATAGAAGATTCAGTAAATTTAATTCTTCATTTACACGATGAACTTATCTATGAAGTACCACAACGGAAGGCAAAACAGATATTGAAAATTTTAAAGTACAGCATGGAAAATAGCGTGAAACTACTTGTACCATTGAAAACAAAAATAAAAATGGGCCATAGTTGGGGTACACAAGAAGAAATAGTAATAAAGTAATATTCAATTGTACATATAGATCTAGAACTTTTCATGATCATTTGAATAAAAGTTTTGTTAAATATAAACGTACTGTATTCAAATTATATTCGAAAATGAAAAATCTTATTATTGTAATTAATACACCATTTCCAATTTCAGTTCAGGATATCTCAATTGATATTCGAATTTTTCCTATTATAGTTAATTTTCTGTTTTGTAGTTCAGAATTTTTCATCAAAAAAATATTTATTTCCGAACTTTTCAATTGATTTTTGATATTTTCGGCGCGTATAGAAAGAAAATAAGGTTAGGTTGTAAACTCTTTCTTTTTTTATTGTGTATACAACCTAATGAGTTGTTTACAAACTTGTTGATGAAAATACAATAATAATAGCAATGGATGATGAAAAACTAATAATATTAGTGCAAGAGCAGCCTATCATTTATGATATGAAGAGAAAGGATTATAAAAATGTTGTAGCGAAAAGGAAAGTATGGAAGGCAATAGCAGCACTGTTGAATGTAATTGATGGTAAATATACAATATTAATATACAATATATGTACATAATAACTCATAGTAATTGTTTTAGTGAACCGATGTGTTACAAGGTGGAGGTATTTGAGAGACACATACAGTCGTGAGGTGAAGTTGAGGATGAAAATATCTGATTCAGCCTATACTAAAAGGAAAGTTTTCAAGCATTTCGATGCACTGAGTTTTCTGTCAGACCATAGCAAACCCAGGGACACCATCGAGGATATGAATATAATTGAAATTAAAGATTCCACATCTTTACATTCTTATTTGGAAGACTGTATATACACTAGTTCGGTAGTTACACCACAATCAGCATCACAATCGAAGGAACAAAAACGACGTACCAATAAGAAGACGGATCAACTTCTGATGGAACAACTATCCGAACGTACTGATGATATTGCAGATTTTTTTAGTAGTATCGCAAAAACTGTGAGGAAAGAAAATCTCAATATGAACAACTTATTTATATTAAAAATGAATGTAATGGAGGTTGTACAAGAACAACTCCTTAATTTTAAAGAATATTAGATTTGAATTTAGTTCAGTTATTATATTTATGTTAATAATGATGAACACGGAATAGGGTAACATTATGTGTATATCAAATATGTTTAGTTTGGAAGGATTTTATTTTAGAGATGAAGTATGTAGAATTATAAGGACCAATAAATTTTATGGAAATTAAGAAAATAGGTTAAGAAATAAATATTATAATTTATGTAAATATTGTGTATTTGAATTAATAAAACTGTTTATGATTAACTTTCTAAGAGCTTCGTTTGTAGTCCAATAATTGGTTCGACATCATCATAATTCATATAATATGTATCTAATATCGCCCAATTTCATATCGTTTCTTAATCATATTGTGATTGTTGCTCATTACTCAACCATCAGAAATGGCCAAAGAATTTAAAAATACTCAAATTAATAATTTTTTGGTTTCTTAAATAATACAGTTAATGTTAAGTGTCCTATTCATAAATTCATCTTTAAACTATCGTAAAATTCAGTGGCTTTTCGTAAATTCACTTTTTTAAAGATCGGCAAACTGATACAACATCGGCTTTTTCAAAAGTTATCTCAAAAATCATCTGACGTGAATATTTCGAGACGATCATACCTTGTTGTAAATTTTTATGTCATGTGTATGTCAAAAATAAAGTTGAATTTGTTGAAAAAATAACGGATTTCTTAGATTGTGGCATCAGAACGTAGCTACAGTCAGATTATTAGCCACTTGAATTTCATCAAATAAATAAGTAGTTCTTTTAATTATTAACTAGAATTCATCTATATATTACATAAATAATTAATCAGACACTTTAATAATAATTTATATTACCGATTATATATTTTTGTAACAATAATTTAGTGAGCATAGAAATAATGGCATCCAAGGGTGTTATAAAAATATATCGTGTAAGAACCAATGTTATCAGTTAATAATCTAATGTTAATAAAAACGTTTAATCTAATTGAAATATATTACTACTATATATATATCACTGATCCAATATTTTAACTTAAGGACGAAAATGTTGTTCCTGGAGCCATTGGAAAAAAGCCGGGATCTATTTTGGGTGAAATTAGTAATCGAACCAAAATACAAGGACCATCTCACTGTTTGAAGAAAAAAGTGTGAGTATCGGTTATAATGCGTTCATTTTGTTTTTTTTTTTGTACCTAATATACGGCATTATTTACTGTTACATATATAGCGGTGAACCTATAGAAGAAAAAAAAGTTACGGAAAATTTAAAATTAAAAAACGTGAAGCCTCGTGTTGATACTCATTGGAAAAAAAGTGATATCTCGAAAATAGGCCGTGTAACAAGAACCAACTCGAATGCTTCCAATAATGGTAATGTACGTCAGACAAGGACGGCAGGAACAAAGGCTGTCGATCTACTTCAAGCTCAAGGTAATGCGTTCAGATTGAATATTTTTAATATAATTTCTATTTATATCCTATCTTTGGTATCGTCAATATCAAATATTCTATTATTTCCAACTATAACTATACATTAAATGTACATAAATCATAGCATACAAATCAAATAAACTAACCAAAGTTAAACGTAAAGATACAGTGTCAAAATCATCGGATGTGTCTCAGTTGAAACCGGCAACAGAAACAGCAGAAAGCCTAAATAATCAATTAACAAAGAATAAAATTCAAGATGCAGTTCTACATCACGCTAATGATAAATTATCAAAGGTATTTGAGATCATTAATATACAAAACAATTTCTTATTCATTTTTTTTTTGCAGATTCATAATGTTGATGCTGATGACGAAAAGTCTTTGATTTTATGTTCAGAATATGTAAATGATATCTATACATATTTCTATAAAGTTGAGCAACGTTTTCCAATTAAAGAAAAATATTTAGGATCAAATCGTGAAATAACTGGAAAAATGCGTGCTGTTTTAATTAATTGGATCCATGAAGTATCAAATCAATACTTATTACTATCCGAAACATATTTTTTAACAGTATCAATAATTGATCGCTACCTTCAAGTAAGCAATTTATACTACTAATAGAAAATGAAACCAGAGAATTTAATATTAAAAAAAAAATAATTCTAGAAAAAGACTGTACCAAAAAATATGTTGCAATTAGTTGGAGTAACTGCATTAGTAGTAGCATCAAAATATGAAGAAATATATCCACCAGCATTAACTGATTTTATTTATGTAGCTGATGATGCGTACACAAGAATTCAATTGCTTCATATGGAAATGGAGATTTTAAAAACATTAGAATTTCAATTATATCGTCCGCTGCCAATTCAATTTTTACGGCGATATTCAAAAATAGCTCGTGTTGAGGAACTTCATCATTCTATTGCTAAATACTTTTTGGAATTATCATCAATTGAATATGATTTTGTACATTATCCTCCTTCATTGGTAAGTAGCCCAGCCAGTTTGTATACTAGATAAAATCATATTCACCGCTTAATCTATTTTTTATTAGATTGCTGCTACCTCGCTTTTTACATCTTTAAATATAGTTGCTGATCGTACTGAATTTATAAATAATTCGTATTGGACACCAACACTTGTACACTATACAAAATATTTGGAGGATGATTTGAAGCCACTTTCACGGGAATTAATAAAATTAGCAAGTTCCGCGAAAGGTTCCAAACTTAAATCAGTTTATGACAGATACAATAATACAAAAAAGGGTGGTTTGCCGCAAGATCTAATGAATCCAGAATATTTACTACAAATTATTGATTTGAGACTTCGATAATTGCTTTACTACATTTATATTATATGCACTAATCTATTTCTAAATGTTAAACAGTTTACAACTAATATTAAGAGGTCTAAATAAAATATACTGATTTTCAGAAATATATTTTTTATATTTATTAGTTTTATTCTTTTGGTTTTTCGTTAATACGCATGTGTTTTATATGTTGTCTAAATCAACTTTTAATTCTTTTAGCCGTTCTTCTAATTCTTTTACAGGTAATCCATTTTCACGATTATACTTATACGTGGTAATTAAGTTAACAACTTCTAATCCTTCGACATGATCAAATAAAGATTTAGTTAATTTTGTATCTATATCATTCTCTTCTCTAAATATGCAGAAGTAAATTAAAAAAACTGCTACACTTCCAACTACAACTAAAGGTTGGTACCACGGAGCACCACCATTACCTCCTGTCCTCGAGTCTTTTGCCTCCCAAGTAGCTGCTCTACTACCAAAGAATTGTAATGGCTCGTCATGTATTACATTTTCGCTTCTAGTAGATTTACTTTGATTAAAGTGAACTTTGTGATATGATCTTACTGGTGCTTGGTTAAATCTAACATTTAGATAGTATTTAGATCCCCAATAATTTCGTAAACTTCTTAAGGCGAGCCTATGTAATATATACTATATTAAAAAGAATTGATGTAAAAAATCAAATATTTAACTTACGAGTAAGTGGACATTGTTATTATGAAATTATTTCAAGTTTGTAAACCAAAATGAACAATTACATATTCTTTGTTACTAATCACGTAAGATGCAGTTGTAATAGGTACCTTTAGAAAATATTTTCAAAGAAAAACAAAACAAAATATATTGATTGCGAAATATATTAAGAAAATGTGTATAAAATGTCAACAATTGCAATCAGCAGTTACTAGACATAACCTTGAAGTCAGTTTTCCGTCAAATTACAAAACCATCCGATGGCGAACCTTTTTTGATGTCCGTGCCACAAAGTCATAAAATTTTTTTTTTAAATTGGTAACACGCCACAATAAAATTTCATTCGAATGTTAGCGTGAAACTATATGTGATGAAATATTGATAAAATTACCTTTGCTAATATTTTTAAACAATTAAACGTGTCAGGAATTGAATTCCATGTAGTTAAAATTTCGTCTTCTGCCACAAACGTGCCACTTGTGGCAACTTGCCATAGGTTCGCCATCCCTAGTATAAACCATCTAAACAAACTTGGTATACAGTCCAAGTTAGAATTACTATGGATACCGGACCAACCAGTCCGGCACGGTGGTTGTCAGTCTTTCATTGTCCCTAAGCCAGCCTTCGGTATTTCGGTTTCCCACAGGACACTAAGTATAGCCTAGTGTGACTCAAATTTGTGGACAACCAACTCTTTTTTCAAGCAATCTAAAGCTTTGTTTCCAGATCTCTCCCCTCGTAAATCCAAGTATCTTCTAGCCCTTCCTAGAAACCTGGTGGGATTTAAGAGTGGTCACCACAGTAATCACATTATCAAATTTGAGATAGCAGAATCTTCTGAGTGCAGGCTCTGACTTTAAGATGAAGAAACAACAGTTCACGTGATTTGTTACTGTTCTGATCTAGCTTACTCAAAGTTGGTTATTTTTGGGGTTTCAATGCTCAATGACACTAATCTTGTAGATCTCAACCTAAAGAAGGTTAAATCCGACGATTCGTCAATGTTCGCACCCCAATTAAGAATAAGTACTGCATAGTTTTAAAACTAAGTTTCCTGAAAATGCTGGCCCAAAATAAGATAAGCATTAAGATTTATATTAGATGACATAAAGAACTTTACTGCCTGAATAACAGATCATGGTGATTGTTAACAAAATTCAATACTTAGATTAAATGGATAATCATTTGAGCTGATAGATTGTCTAAATAATTGGGAGTGTTGCCAAGCAACGTCACCGATTCCACCTTCTAATATTACTTTTATAGTAAATTTATCATTGTTATGTAAATCATTAATGTTAGAAACTTCTTCACCTAAAATAATAAATATATAATCAAATTAACTTATAATCTCAGTTTAAATTAGTACCTTTTCCATTCAATAACTTAAGAGAAACTTTTCCATTTTCATAAGTTTGTGTGTCCAATTTAAGGGATATTTTTTTAATTTTAAGTTTAGCATCTTTGAAATTAAACATCCATGAAATTGTGGCGCTCTTTAAACTTTCCGATCTAGCTAAATAGACCATTTTCCAATCGCGTTCAAGTTTTCTAATTACATTCTCTGCTATGTGAATCCAACTTTCCCATTTATCGGTTGTTTCTAAAATATCTTCCGAACTAGTTGTACCTAAAATTTATATTATACGTTTATTGATATCATAAACATGAACTAAATTATGATTGGTAATCATTACCAGTTCCAAAAAATTTAATATACCGTTGATATTTATCTCTTGCACAGTTATATCGTAAATTAAATTGCTTCAAGTTAATTTCTGTTGCATTCAATTTAAATATATGAAACTATAATCAATAATAATTATTAAAATATATTTCTTAATAAATTATTAAATGGCAATATAATTACGGTATTGAAATTGTGTTCGCCTCTTAACATTCGCCATGATAAATTGCCTGAAAATCTACCTTTCAATTCATCTTCTGTTGGTTTTTTTGGCAATAACATAGTCATTAATTCTTTTATGTTTCTATTATTTAAATATCGTTTACGCAAATCGGAACTATTTAATTGACGTTTATTTCGAATTATTTTAATAGCTTGTAACAATTGATCTTCCCCACATAATTTACGATTCAGTAAGGTCTAAAATAAAAAAAAAAAATTATTTGTATTGCAAACACAAATTATTATTCATGATCTGCATTACCTCATTAAAATTCGTCACATATCGCCAGGTAACATCTTGGATATCATCGTATGTATATGCCATAACATAATCTACTTTTCTCTTCCATCCAGCTTGATAAATTAATGGTACATCTATCACATTTTCTGACGGATCAACATGAAGCCATCTATCTTGTGACATCGAATATACCTTTAAGAGAAATAATTTTAATACAATTATTTTCAAAATATGTTATGTTAATTATACTTCTGTCCATATGTGATCAAATGTTCCGTGCACTATCCTTGCCTCAAAACCCAGACAACGACATAGAAATGTGAAGCAATTGGCATACTCTCCACATCGACCCTTACGAGTTTTTAATAATTTTAAAACATCATTATATCGTGGAAATTTAGTCCAAACTTCACAACAAAATATACTCTATGGATTTTATAAATTATATATAAATATAATAATTTATGATTATAAAATTTTATACCTCAATTCTTATATTATTTTCAATTCTAATTATCGCGTCTTGATTATCTGAACCACATAGTTTACATTTGACTTTATTAACCCATTCAAAAAATTCTTCATTAAACCACCTGCCAAATTCGACAAGTATTAAATCCTCATAAGATGGCTCAACTATTGATGTATCTCTGGTAGTTGTGATTTTTTTTTTAATTTCCCATATATTATTTTGTGCGACGATTTGTATTTTCTGTATGGGAATTAATCGTTTACCATATTCTTGTAAAACAATATCTTCGTACTGCATTACATTATCAGACATAAACTCAATTTGTTTTAGATAATTGTTATCAAAAGGCTAAAAAGTGTAAATATTAGGTAACATAATTTAGTATATAAAATTTACTATCCTATCACACCAGATAAGATGGAAATTTTATACGTTCTAGATAAGGAGTAATTTCAAAGGAAATTTTGTTCTCAGCAGGTTTATCTTCTTTATTTGCCCATATTGCACTGTGTGTATTTTCCAAATTGACTAAAACAAGCCTTTTTCTTTCTAAGAAAAATTCCCGATATTTCTTCAGTGTCGCTATTAACACAGTTACTGGAAGGAACAAATTTTCATCTTTCTAAAATTATAAAATATCATTAAGCATTAAAAATACATTAGTATAAACTAATCAAATGTTTAAAAGTACTTCCAAAAAGCCAATTTTGATCATTATCTCTTTCATTCCATTAAGCGAAAGTAATTTCGATTTGATTTTTGGATTATCGAGTTTAATTGTACGATATTTTGGAATTCTGGGATGATTTATAATATTTTCAAGTAATCGCAATATGATATCAATTGCCTCAATATATTCTATTGGGTCATTATTCTCCAATGATAAAATTTCTAATTCTCCTGGTAATAAATTAGACATGTTTTAGCCTAATTGTCCTTAGGATGCACACTAATTGAAATAAAATTTAAACTTGAAATTTGTAAAACTGTTCTATTTTGGAATCATATTGATCTTGATTGAATTTTTTAACTTTTTAATTGATTTAATATTTATTATGACGAAAAAACTTGAGTTAATTTTGAAAATTTAATTGCAAATGATGACGAACCAAATTATTACAAATATACCAGCTATGCTCGAGGGAAATATATCAGCTGATTTTCATACGATTATAAACTTTATGACCATGGAAACGACGATATGATAAGAAACAACAGAGAGATATACGACCGACTGACTACTCGAAGAGATCAAACCAAACAGAATCAGATGGCTGGGGCATGTTCAAGACTTGACAAACAAACATAGGCCTGTCGGTAGACCCAAAGTCAGTTGGAACGAACCGGTTCTCATTACTTAAGCCCATGATACAAGTATAGAGGGTATGTCCACTTTGAGGAAAACGGCTGATTTCCTTCCTACCATAACAAACGATTTTAACTATAAGGTTGTAAAAATTTAAACACCGCTCTATTCAAAAAATTTAAATTAGCTGTTTTCCCGGCATATGTATCATGTTCTTATCAAAAGAAAGGTAACAATAAAATTCCTACGAGCAGCCTCCTCTCCTCTCCTTGCTCAGACTTGGGCCTACCATTAGACCGCAACCCAACTATGACGTCGTCATACTGGGCAGTAGACTCAATCCCCCTAAACAAAATATTGCGTGCACCATTGATGTCATGGTTCCACACCACTACACAATTTTTGCAAATATTTGTGTTCATTTATCCACTACCGCCCTCACTAAAATTGAATAACTCTATCAAACATTCATTGATAAAACTTTTAAGCTTTCATGATCACGTTACTAAACCGCGTGATTTATTTTCAGAGGCTACCTTGCATTGCATAAAATGATTAAATATTAAATTATAGAGTTATAGAATTAATACTGTACATTTAGCATACAATGAATCTCTGATAACTTTTAAACCGAGATAATGTTGGTGTATCAAAATAATATTATAGATTTTATAATATTATTTTGTTAATATTATTTATAATATTATTTGAATAGTCTTGTACTTTGAATTGTTACAATAAAAGCTTTAGTTAATTCCATTTTAAGATTATATCTAATATAAAATACAGGATATTATATGTAAACGGATATTATTTTCATATACAAATACCGAGGGAAATAAAAAGTATGAGCTAATTTGTATTTAATTAAAATTGAATAATTCACAACAATGTGAGTATATAGATATGCATGTAATATTATTAAAAACTCACAAAGTATGTTAAAAATATACCCGCCCATAAAGCGAATTTTTACTAAATGCATACTAATGCCTACACAGTTAGAATATTTTAAAGATTTCATATAATTTGTAAATTTAATTACATACATAGAAAGTAGTACAGTAAAATTAACACTTCTATTCCCAAAGTAAAAGTTATTTCGCATGTAATCTTCACAGAGTAACTTCCTTATATTTAATTATGCTACAACATACATTACAAACATTAATATTATTCAACTCAACTGTTGAATATTAACAACAAATATTATTTGAAAATTTACCTTCGAATATCAATAATGAGTAGTTTTAGCATAATAAACAATTTGATAATAGAAATTCTTTCTCTTAGTTAGCATTTGAAACTTATTAAAATTAAATTTAAAGGATTTATAAGTTAAATTGAATGCCAATCAGTCCATAAATTTTTTCATATTATTAACCACCACATTTAATATCAAATTTAATTTTTATGAAATTAAATACACCAGACAATATTAACCGTTATGTTATTAATTATTATGTACACCTATCCCCCGATTTACACGGCACTTTTTTTTACACGTTTGCGCTTTTACACGGTTTTGGAAAANCTCTACTGTGTTTGAACACGCTGCTTGGCTCAATATGAAGAAGTTTACAAATCTTTTAAAAAATTCGAAACAATTGTTAATAACCTTTCTTATTATCACCTCTCAGAATGTAAATATTTC
>JXOR01000713.1:2865-35601 GCA_001014335.1 Coboldia fuscipes | reverse complement strand
ATACCATTTTGTCGTTGTACGGCAGAATATGACAATGTACATCGATTAACAGAACTGTGGTCAAATTAATGGAGACATGTTCTAGCTATAATCACTAAGACTTGTTCACACATACTATACCACTTAAGAAAACTTTTTCCAACACAATTATTCTATTAACTATCGTATTCCAACTATCCAATGAACCATAACTGTTGCCAACGAATTTGGAGACCCTCATTAATCAAATTGCAATCGATGAAAAACTTTTCCATTGCGGTTATTATGATGAAACCGTTGTCATCAATTTACTCAATTGAAAGGCAATTTGTGCTGCAACTCTTGCATTATTTTTTATCAGTGCTTTATCTATACAACGAATTAGATATAAAACGAAAAAAAAAATAAAATATCGGTGAACAACAAAGAACCCAAACCATTACAAAACTTTTAAATCAAATTTTCCATACTAAAAAGTCAATAACTTTAACAAAAATAACAAAAAAAAAATTATATTCAGATTGATTAGCCTCCCCCATCAACTTACTTGTCGACAAACTTTGGCCACTCGTTATTTTAGATATTGCAGCCAACAAATATGGTGTTACCTCTTTTCCATTAATATTCTTTTGTTTTGCATCCGTTAAAGCCACATCAATTGCTTTATTGATTTCCTTTTCTAAAATCCCAAAAAAAATAAAGAATAACGAATAAGTTCCAATTCAAACAATTCAAAATGATAAAATTTCATTTTCTAAATGGATGATATTCTTCAACAATAATTGGATTTAAAAACACTTACCGCACATTGCATTCTCTTTTGGTATTGGTACCGCTATTAACATTCCCGAATTTAAATTCAAATCGATGGACGCTTTTACGATTGCAGCCGCCTCTTGAGGACCATTCACATTATATGGGGCTGTTGTTCCGCTTGAACGAGTATAAAATGCAGGAAATTCTTTATCTGTCGCTTCATAGGATGTAACAAAAACACCTTGTGTTTCCTAGAAATGAAAACAAAAAATTACTAAAGAGNCTTTTACGATTGCAGCCGCCTCTTGAGGACCATTCACATTATATGGGGCTGTTGTTCCGCTTGAACGAGTATAAAATGCAGGAAATTCTTTATCTGTCGCTTCATAGGATGTAACAAAAACACCTTGTGTTTCCTAGAAATGAAAACAAAAAATTACTAAAGAGAGATATCACAATGATTGTATTAAAAAAAAAATTCCCAGACAAAATCGTATATGGACTGGGAGAAATCATTTAGAGAAAGCATTCCATAGATAACAAAAGTGAATAGCTACCAAATACTCTAGAGTCCTTGGTATATCTAGAATTGATTTTACACCACTGGATACCACTGTGACGGGCGTCCGGCCCATTTCAATCAAATCAGCGGAAATATCTAAAGTATTCTCACCATCACGATGTACACCACCTATAAAATACACAACCAAAAAAACAAAAAAAATCCCACTTAATTGCAATAACAAATGATAACTAGTAACACATTTACCAATTCCACCCGTTGCAAATATCCGTATATCAACCATATTGGCCACAATCATTGTACCAGCAACAGTCGTACCGCCATTCAGTTTATTACCAATAACATAAGGCAAATCTCGTCTCGATGTCTTTAATGTTTTATTTTCTATGCGTTACATAAAATGAAATATTTCCTTAGCATCACCACTGATGATTATATTAACAGATTATTTCTAGGACATTTACCACGTGTCAACAATGATTATATACATACCAACTGTTGTACCGTTCACATTGCCAAGATAACGTAATTCATCATTCGTTAATCCAATCTTTATTCTCCCATTAAGTATAGCGATTGTAGCTGGCACTACCTTCTATAAAGAATCCATCAAAATTTCAAATACGATAAAATGATGAAGACACCGTTACATAGCCACAATATAATTAAAATAAAAGTCATTAAAATACGAACTATAACAAACTAATAAAATTAAGTGAAACACTATTAAAATACCGATTATTTTAATCTTTCATTTATTTTTGGATACAGCGACAAAAAGGTTCATGTTAAATTATCCAATAGCTAGAACCAAAGAGCAAGCAGCAACAATTAAACATACAAAGTCAAAGGAAAACCATTAGTTGCATACAAAACTACGTAATAAAATTGTAATTAGTGAAAAGTTCAGATAGTTTTCAATGGAAAATAAGCATTTCGAAAGTCAACTGTTTAACTGGCATTCGATTCACATCTTTTATTCGCCCACAGTTTGATCTGTCTCATTCTCGATTTTAGAATTTTATACACCACAAAAGAATTTAATCACCATTCAACCACCTTACTTAATACACAAATACTCCAATGGGGAAAAAAAAAATAACAAAAAACTTTATCAACACAAGAACAGTTGAAATATAAATTCAAAAAGATGTCTAAATGCCTTTACCAAAGTAAGAGAATAAGATACCAGACACTGAATACATGATGTAAAGGAGCCAACGTAGTCAGATAACCTGTAATGCCAGTCCCAATTAAAATTCATGAACAGAAAAGTTTTCCTTTTTACCAAATTATTCCTTATTTTCTTTTTTAGTATTTGGAACAGTTTGACTATTTTTTTGGTTTTGTGTTAGTTATAAGATTCTATTCCCGTACCAAACCGTAATTAATGAAATATCGTAATTACAATTTCACAGATCATTAAATTAAGCTGGTAAAATGTTTCTCTCTCTTAATTCAAATCGTCTTATGTTTCGGGTAATTTTTTTTGCTTTTGTATTTCATATTCATTTTGGCCAACCGATTCATTTAAAATAGAATCTGTTTAGCGGTTTTAGGGGGTTTGTTTGCCCAAGTATTTAAAGCTAGAGCAACAAAAAAAATTTGAAAAGTATTAAGCCAGAACACAGAACCCGTAAAAAATGTTCAAAGAATGCTAACTAGTCAAATATTACAAGAAAATAGAATATAAGAATAAAATCAACTAACTTCTTGCCTTATTATCTCTTCCACTTCGATAGCTGTTTCCACATTATCTGGGTATGGCATTCCATGCGTGATTATAGTCGATTCTAAGGCAACAACTGGACGTTTCATTAATAAAGCATCACTGACTTCTGGTTGTATGTCTACCAAATGCCTACGGAATTGTAAAAAAAAAGACAGTAACATAAAGAATAGAAATAAGGATTTGATAAAGTGATGTACAATTAGGGAAAAAAAACCGTCAGTTTTTATGCTGACTAGTTGGGTGGTCAATAACTCATCATATTCTATACTTTTCCACTTATTTTTTTTTTTCAGTGGGAAGCTCAAACACGAAAAACTTACTGACCATACATAAGACTATGATAGTTCAGAGTATAATGTAAGGATACATACCTGCTTATCTCGTGTATCTTTCTTTGAAATATTTTCGCTGTATTCAGCTTTTCCCATCGACATCTATTTAATACGATTTGTTGTAACATTTTCATATCTCTACGTAGGATCCATATTCGATGTTCCGACAATAATTCAATTGAAAAGATATATAGAAATAAAATCAATTTAATCATAATGTAATGAAATTTGACCAGCTATGAATAGTTTGGCACATCGTTGTATTAGAATTTCTGTAAATCGTTCTACATTGGAACTCATGATATAATTCCGCATTCCCTTAGCAACGTGTAGGGTGGTCATGCTTTTTACTACAATGAAATTAAACTGAACCGAAGGGGATCATTTTGAGTTGTTTATTTCAAACAGGGCACTTTGGCAACGTCAGAAACATCATTTAATTGTTTAAAAACAACGAAGTTCATTTATCCAAGTTTTATTAAAACTTCTATAACCTTTTTATTTTTTATTTTAAAAATTCTATCTTATCAGTTGTAAATTCTATTAGATATTTGATATAAGAGAATTGAATAGAGAGAAAGAAGAGATTTCCTAATACCAAATGGAAGGATTACCAAAACTGCCTGGATTAGATTTTGACTACAAAGTTGGAAAGTCGAATCATCGACGTGTTAGTAGCGTTAGACTTAAAAATGGTTTTATGTATATTACAAAACCACCCTTTGGCCCTGGTGGAGAACCACTTAAAGAGGATTCGATTGCGTTTTCTCAACAAGAAGATTCAGCATAGTACGTAACACACTATGCTTATCGAATTATTTTAAAACATAAAACTGAAACAATCAATAAATTTTATACCAATTTTTCTTATTCCTTCAACATTTGATAATAATCGCATTACTGCTTTATGTATTTATATTTTTCCAGTTATGATCCAGTTCTCACTTATGGACGTGTTAAAAATCCACCAGTTCAACCATTTCGACCAAAATTTGTTATCTATGATAAAATTGTGTTAACATTCAAGGCTTTCTTTAAGCAAAGTGTACCAGACTCACCCCTAGAGAATTATCGTATACGATACGTGAATATTATATATTTTATGGTTGATGATACCATTACTGTTTATGAACCAGAAGTTCGGGTAACAATATTATGATTATTATTGATATTGGAAATGATAATCATTATACAACTGCATTCAATGAATTCAAATCACATAATTATTATATCAAATTTCTTTCATCATAGAATTGTGGTTTTCCACAAGGACGTCTAGTACGCCGTGGTAAAATACCAAAGAACGTGAGCGGTCAATTTTATACATGGAAAGATTTGAATATTGGTATTGATATTGAAATGAACGGTATCGTTTTCCATATAACTGATTGCGATGAATTCACAATGGTATGAAATTACATTCTATTTATCCTTAAATGCAACATAATGCACTATTGATAATCGAAACATAAATCAATTCATACAGGAATACATGATTGCTAACGGTGTAGAACTTAATGTACCAGAAACTCCACCAGTTGATCCAACAAC
The DNA here is from genome assembly GCA_001014335.1 of Coboldia fuscipes. Taxonomy (NCBI): domain Eukaryota; kingdom Metazoa; phylum Arthropoda; class Insecta; order Diptera; family Scatopsidae; genus Coboldia; species Coboldia fuscipes. Next base: position 30,728 of record JXOR01000713.1, on the reverse strand, counting down.
AGCAGAAAAGTAAATAATAATCGTAACGTTTTATTAAAACTAATGGACTAAATTATGTATTATCATTTTCAGGATCATTGATGATGCCAGCCAATACAAGAAGTGTAAATCAAATGATGATAAATTACGAAGATTCCTTGAATATGATGGGAAAGTACTCAGGTAATTCTTATACTGTACTTCAAATATGTGGATTTCTAATGTAAATAAAATTCTTGATTTCAGCTTTAATTGCATACTGGATGAAACAGATCGACCTTTTGGTGAATGCACCGCGTTTAAGATGATGTATTTCTTAGAAGACGATACCGTTTCCATTAAGAAGAATAAAGAAAATATGGAAGGTAATGATCACTTCATAATGCTTTTGAAACGAAAAAAACTACCAAGAATTTGGAAACAGCAACCCGGTAAGAGTCAATGAGTTAACAACATTGGCAAAGATTTAAATCCATTGCAATATATCATTAGTGGAGTTCCCGTATGCATATCTCGAAATCACTGACGAAGAAACAATGGAATACTATCAACCGAAACATTTCCGGATTGGTGAAACAATATTTGTATATGGAAGAAGATTTTTATTATTAGATTGTGATGATTTTACTCGGAAGTATTTTGCTGAGATTATCAAGGAGCCACAAGGAGATCCACTACGTATTGAATTCCCAACAAATCCATGTCCTAAGCGTGTAAGTTTTTCAAATTGTTTGATAAATTTCAAATAAATACCGACATTTCATGTTTTTTTTTTAAAGGAAATACCGGAATATCTTGGCTTTGGATCACCAGAAGATTCTTTAGCTTCTTGTTACGGGCTAACACCAAAACCACCCAAGAAGGATATTCTGAAATACATGACAAATACCAACAAGGTAACATTACGGAATTCTCAAGCAGATAAATATTTGAAATTGTTATTATTTTATAGTTCCTGCGATTTGGTTGTATTCTCGATAATGTACATCCAGAAGATACAATCAGAAAATTTGTTCTCACGTACTCTTTGGCGAACGATACAATTTCCGTTGATGAACCACCGATTAGAAATTCTGGTTTTGTTGGTGGCAGATTTTTGATGCCACAAAAGATACCTGTGCCTGGTTGTGATCCAAACATGCCAGTTTATTATACACCAAAAGATTTATATATTGGCAATATTCTTACAATTCACTTTCATCGTTTTAAACTTACTACAGCAGATCTGTTTGTATATCGTTACATGGTTGCACATTCCGACTTGTTCACGGAAGAACAATTACAAACTGTTAGAAACTATTTACTTAATGAAGGTCTTCTTAAGGATGAGTTAAAAGTAAATATTTTATGATTATTGGATGAGTTTATAGCATTTTGATTGGAAATATTTGTAGATGGAGATTGAGAAAGAATGTGAGGAGTACAAGAAACGACTTGAGGCGAAAGAACCAGAAAAGATGCCAACGTTCATGGAACAATGCTTAAAGGAAGTCAAGTGTCGTGAAGACATTGAAGATGTGTTAACTGTACCTCCTATGCCGGATCGTCGCCGTAAGAAGGTTTTGACTGGTGAAGCGCACGAATGTCCGTATTACATTAATATTGCTGGCGAAGAAACATCACCTGAGGTAGAACCAATTGATGAATGCCAAGGTAACAAATTCTTAGCAGAACCATGCCAGGAACAGAATTTAAGTTATCGAAAACCGAGAGTTCAGTTTGCAGAGGATGCAAAATGTGCTCATAATATACCCATTGGAAACTGTCTATCTTGCCATCCTACTGTGAATTAATTTACCTTTATTTCGGAATATCCGTACTTGCAAATTTATCTACAAAATCGTATTGTTTGAGATAACAATTTTATTATAAACTTTTTAATTAACTGCTCAAAACACACACTCACTAATTGTAAACACTGTACTCAGAATCAAAACAACGAGAAGAAGATAATGATTAGGTTAAGTTTACCGGCTTGAAAGAAGCGGTTATTTAAATTCACTGAAATATCAGACTTTCTTTAAATGATTTATCTAAAATTCTCATATAATTTAAATGATTTATTTAAATAAGTTTATATATATTATAATATACAAAAAGAGAACCAGTTCGCTGTAACATTTTTCTCCCTATTATTAAGTTAGGAATGATCCCTAGTGCAACAAGTAATAATGTTTCTATAATACGAAGAAGTAAATTATTAAAAAGATTATCAGGGTGGTGACAATCATTCCGCCAAACAGTACATATTTGTCTTCGGATACTCGCCGTTCGATAAGTCTCATTGTGTGATTAGATAGACCAAGTGTATTTCCTAAATCTAACAATCGTTTGTGGGCTGATTTAATTGTTCCTCTTTGATTCTGTAAACTACCCAAAACATTTTGGCCTACAATACACAATAGATTAGATAGTAATTGAGTACTCCACATATGCAAGTTCCATTTACCTGTCATTAACATATCATCAACTCCTCGGTGGGCATTTTGCATCTGTGTATGGTGTTGTACCGAATGATCAATATTAATTGACGTGTCAGCATTCGCTGTAAACCGTCGATTCAGTAATTGTTCCCGTTCATTAATTTCTCTATCTCTTTTTTCCCTCTTCTGTCGGCATACGTCTAAGGAAGTCTGGAAATATATCCATTGAATTCCAATTACTTATTAGTTGATGTGGACTACACATACCTGCAGATGTCGAATATCGTACTTCAATTGGTCTACACGCATTTTGGCATTCGGTCTTTGAGATGCAGGCACTTTGAAAACGAAAACATCGAGTCGATCACAATTTCTAAAATTCATAGGGCATTAGGTTACTGGACGATAACTTAATCAAGTTATTACTGTAATTACCCATTAATTGTAGTTATCTTATTCTGAATTTCCTGTTCTACTTTGATATAATCTGCCTGAGGATTGTTAAACTGTTGGAATAGTGATTGTGTTTCCTGTATTAAATGATTCGTTTGATGATACAACGCTTCCATATTGTTTACTTTTCATGTGAATTATGTGGCACTTTAAATTATTGTAAAATTAACTATTTGGACTTGGAATCAGTTTAATTAAGATCCTTTGGGTCCAGGAACTAAATTTTAAATCCACTATTTGGTGTTTTGATAAACAGATGATTGGATACCAAGTGACGTGTCCTCTGATAACAAAAATCATGCGACAACACTGGTGCTACTAGAGCGGGTATTTGGAAAAATTCAAATATACAAGGTAAAGAAACATAATTACTTTTTCTCATAATCCCAATTTATTCATAAAATTATTTTGAACTTATCTCCGCCTCGTTTAATCAAATATCCCTGATTATTTAAAGCTTCAATCAAATCATTAATTGGTGTTGCGATACCAGCATCACTTGCCATCTCTTTCAGATCGGATTTCGACAAAGTATCACCATTTGATGCTCCATAATGTTTTTGAAGGAGTTGAATCATTGTGCGTATCTAAAATTACAGGAAATTCGTTTCTAATACCAAACGTAAAGCATCACATTTATATCCATCTTACTTGACCACTCTTTGTTTTAACATTAGCAGACCTCACGGATGAATTTCCGGGTTTAGTTTCTCTGTCACTAATTGTTGAATTCCACAGACTATAACAATATAATTCTATCACATCTTTAGCATGTTCAAATGTTACGCTATCAGATAAATCAATTCTAGCTCGTGCTTTTGACAATCTGATTAGTGATTCCAATTGCCTAGCGGTTACCGTTAAACCATCATTATCAGATCTCATTTTTAAATAGAATGCCTTTAATATGTCCTTCGCTTCTGCCGTTAACACTGGATGAATATTTGCCTTTGCATAAACTAAAATGACACAATATTAAAAGAACTTCATTAAAATAAGGATTGGTAATCATACTTATATACTGCTTCATTTTCTCAATCGGAATTGGATCAATGTTATATGCCACTGCTGTTCTTAATTTACTAGCTAATGTCATATCCGCATCGTTGAAAGGATCATCCAAACTAGCCATTGAATTAGTCTGTGATCTGTTTTTATCTCGAATATGATTGCTAATCAATTTATCTTGTACTTCATCGGCTCTGTCCAACACCAAGAATATTAAATCAAATCTAGATAAAAGAGCCGGTAACAATTTCAGGTTCTCTGATACCGTTCTACTGAAATCATAGTGGCCCTGAGACGGATTAGCTGCTGCAATAACTGATGCTCTCGCATTTAAAACGCAAATTGCTCCCGATTTCGTAACACTGGCCGTTTGTTGTTCCATTACTTCTAATAGGGATTGTGACTGAATAATATTCATCTTATCTAATTCGTCAATGCAACAAGTTCCGCGATCAGATAACACAAACGCACCACCTTGAACTGAGTCATTGTCTGCAGTATTCCTTCTTGCAGAAACTGTCAAACCAGCTGTGGTACTTGCATTACCACAAACAAAAGCTCCACGAGCTGCTAAATCCGAACATGCTCGTAATAATTCACTTTTTCCCATTCCAGGATCGCCTACCAATAATGCATGACTGGTAGATCTTGTATTTGGCTTTTCATCAAGTTCACCGCTGAATAAACATAGTAAGAGACCAGCTTTAATCATTTCATGTCCAAATATTGTAGGACATAGAGACGCAGCTAGATAAATAAATGTGTTTCCTTGCAATTTGATTTCCTGAATAACATCCATTGCCTCTAGCGGTGTGTTGTTTACATCCAAATCAGTAATTGATGAAGTCGTATTCATCATTGACAAACAACGTAGATGAATTTCACACGCCCCGCTGCAATCGTTCTCATTTTCATATCGTGCCATGAGAATACCAGATACTATTATATCGTCTCCCGGATTGACTTTATCTACTAGATCCTGGGTTAGTTCAACTTCTATATCTTTTATTGTTGAATCCATTCGAGAATCTGTTTGCTTATGTGTCGAATCTTGTAGGATTACTGTCTGCACATATTCAACTTGAGAATATGGTGATCCAATAATTGCTTTGAAATTACTTCGTTTTTTACAGCCATTATGACATGACTTGGGAGTTACGTACTCTCCATTTGGCTAAAAGTAAATATAATTTATCAATGTGTATAAGATTAGGTTAGCAATGTAAGTATTACCTGTCTAACTACTTGTTGCTGATGACATTCTGCACATTCGAATGTTAACCACAAGCAACGGTATTGAGGAGCATCGACTCTACCTACAGCTCCATTCATAGTAATTAGCTTACCCTGCATATTTGCTTTTAAAGAATTCATATCTACACTATTTGGATGGTCTCTAATGCGTGTGTAAATTCTTATAGTTTTTAATCCATCCAATGTAACGTTTTGAGTTAATGACGATGAAAGAGAAGCAGACACATCATTCCAGTTTTCGATTAGGTGTTGATGTATGCCAAGTGATAAACAATTTAGCGTAAACTCTGTATCTGTTTCCAGATCCGATTCAAATGATGGCCATGTTATCTGAAAGTTATTATCTTGGGATAAATCCTCTAGCGATATGTTCAACGTAAGGAACCTAATGACTTCAGATAAATTAATTCGTCCATTATTTTGCTTGCAATATTTCTTGAAAGCCAAGACTTTCTTTATGTTTGGATCATCATTCGATGAAGATACCTCTGAAATGAAATTACTTTAATAAGACCCAAAGTAACATTTTTGTATATTAGCTCACCTTCTAAATTCAAATATAATTTGTATAGCCACTCTTCAACACTTTTATTCCTCGACAAACCCTCATTTTCTTTTGATATGGAATATGTGATCACTTTCTGTTGAGGTACTTTTCGAGCCTGAAAATTATTGAAAAATCTAGGATAAGGCCTCCAACGATTATTCCCTCGTTGCGAGTTATTGCTTGTTGATTGTGAAGGTTCAGATTCGTTTGAAGAGTTCGATGTTGCATGTGGACTTATAAATTTACGGTTACGATATCCACCACGATTCTTATACATGATCGATTATTGCTTAACACTAATTGGAGTTATAGAGTATTTCGAGTCATTTAAACTAATTGCTGCGATTATAAATTACAAAACAACTTCCAAAAAATTACAAACTTGTTTGTTTTGAATTTCAAAACGAAAACAAAACATCACGAGTAATCTTTAATCGATTCCGATTATAAACGAAAGAAAACTTCTACCTGTGATCTGTTGAATTTTTGAGAATGAAATAATAAATCAAGAGACAAGTTCATTTATCCAATTATTAATTAAGAATTTAATTTTTATTTTAAAATGGTTGTATAATATTAACTTTAACATAATTTAACAATACAAAATGTCATCTTCTCGTTCCAGATAGTTTATTTAAATCATCACGTAAATGAAAATTAACGATGTAATTATTATTAATCCGTTGAACACTAATTATGAACGGATCATATGGATGCAATATGAATGCAACTAATCGACTCTGATGAAGCGGAATATGAGAGTCTGGCGAACCAACAACTAAACTAAATTTCAATATACCAGAGTCTCTGGCAAAAAAACGAATTGGATATTCACTGCATGGTTTTGGTCGTTCCGTAACGGATATCCATTTGTCATCATAACTAAAGAGAGACAGATCCAAATAAGGCGAGCTAGAGAAACTTTGGGAGTTTATCGGTAAACAAGCTAATATTCGTTTAGCCGCTTCTTCTGGACCACCATATCTAGCATTGAAAAATGTTTGTTTGGATCTAAAATTAAACAGATTAATCTATTGCTTTTAGTGCATTTGCTTATATCATTAATTACCTTTCATAATTCAATTTAGCGTATAAATTATTACTTGGTGAACAGACGTGTAAATAGTTTGCGTTCCTAAAATCATCACAGTATTTTTCATATAAATCTAACATTTCACTCGATGTATTCTCATAAACAGCTAATATTTTCGTTGTACTTATGGTATAAATAACAAAAAATGCTAATTGAAAATTGGGTTCAGTAACTCGTGATGTAATATAATCTATCCAGGAATATTTAATTAATATATGATCCTCGTCTAACAATTGAATCTTCCACATTTTTAAACGTTTATACTGAAAGTAAAACCGTATCGATATTAAGTAACTTATAGAGAAATTCACAATCAAATAATAATTACCCGATCAAAGCATTTATGGAATGCTCGTAATGCCCTATTGCGTTCCTCTAAAGGGAGGACATTGTCAGCTCTTTTATATAAGTATACTAATATTCTATGCTTTAAACTACATATTGTCATTTCACGATGTGGTGGATGATTTCTTATATCATACACACTATTGTAGGCGATCTCCTCTTCTCTATTACAAAATCGACCAATTTGAGTTGGATTCATAAATTTTCCATTCTCAATATCAAATAAATTTATAGTTTGCCGTAGGAAGGACATTATTGCCAATTTATTATTGTATAAATAAATTCCTTGATTATGGGCCAATACAATTTTGTCATAGTGAAACTCATACGAGTCCGATACTACACCTTCTTCTAGATTTATTATGTACAGTTCATAGCTTTCCAAGGTATTGTTCACGCTAAAATATTAAAGAATAATAATGAAATACACATTCTCTGAAATCTACGAATAATAATTTCATACCTCAAATTTGGAGTTATTGTCTCGTTATTTGATAACAATGAATAGAATCCTGGAAACCGATCTGCTGATATATGAAATGCTGCTGCCACAATCAAATATTTGCTATCATTTGTGAATAAACTACACTCACGATTTAATCTCTTCATTTGACAAGGCACTTTAACTGAATGCTTAAGCTGAAATGATTTAATTTTAACATCATTAACAGGTGAATGGAAATCCAGAGTATAGTTACACTAAATATTGCATCAAAAAGTCTACTCCTTGGATCTGCGTTTATGCTGCCTACATTCTCCTTCAAGTTCGCCATCAGACTGCCGGCCGCTGAGACCCCATTGTACCGGTACACCTCCACACAAGTTTGATCTATTGAGAAGGCCACTAGGTATTTGCCATTAGGGCTAAATTTGCGTAGGTATCCGGGTGGTTTAAGTACATTACTGGCCGTGAAATTTGGATAAACGCTCGTGTAAAAAAGTCGCGTTTTATGGAAGTGTGTCCCCGGCCGACCGAGACCAGCTTCTCTTTGCACAATTCGAATCACAGCATTTTGAGGTTGAATCTTACGTTTCTTAATCTCATCGGTGCAAAAGATCTCATCGGAAATTTTGCGAGGTACATTTTGGTCTCTCTCCTGTTGCATTCTTGAGGTCGATCATCTGACTCTGTTCGATTTTAATGTTGTAAGATGGTTCTTCATAAAACTTGAGATTTGACCATGGCACCGACTCTTCTAAACTTTCACTTAAATATTATTCTGGATTTTATAAAATACTAAGCTAAAACATTAAATTGGAATCAATTCTGGTGATATAAGACAAAGTAAACAATTGTTGTTTTGATTTTTTTTTGTAAAATTTTTACAATTTCATACGATACGAATGCACAATCGCAATCATATGATTCATCATGTCAACTGATTTGTTTCTCAAATTTCCATCTGATTTGGAATATTTTCGTTAATTAATTAGTCTCCTATTGTCATAATTATGGGAATTAAGTTTAAAATTAATTATATGAGAACGTATATGAGATCTACAGGTGGTTTGAATCTCCACTGTTTGACTTGCAATTCGCCTAGACTAGTTTTTCACTCAATGATTTTTAACTACTAAAAAATAATTTATTTACCTAATAAACACCCAAAATTCATTCATTTAAAATACATTAGAGATAATAATTCTATAATATTACTAGCATTTTAATGAAGTTCATGTACAGTTTTGCATAAGCGTTCAGTCGGTCGACACAAAAAACTACACTGCCCAAATTACATTCTCGCATATGCGTTTCGATTCAGTCAAAACGCGTACAAAAAAAATATATAAATATCGTATATGATATTTTTTTTGAATGCGTTTTGACAGAATCGCAACGCATATGCGAGAATTTAGTTAGGGCAGACAATCGGTCAAAAAACACGGTCGTGAATCGTAAACAAAGTAAATAAATAAAGAAAGAAACAAAATTGCTAAATCATCGAGAAAGAAACCAAAAGAGTCTAAAAAATTGTGATTAAATTGAATTTAAAGTATTGAAAAATGGCAGAGCAAGACAAGGATAAGAAAGTCGACTTGGGTTTACTCGAGGAAGATGATGAATTTGAGGATTTCCCTGCAGAAGGTAAGTGAAAGATTATGATTTATGCTGCATTTGGAAGATGAGAGGCATTTATCTGTGCCGGGATAAGATAATAGCGATTAATATTATTAAATGATTATTTCCGATACCTTTTAGAATGGGCCATTAATAAACCTGGTGAGGAGGAGGTAAATGTATGGGAGGACAATTGGGATGATGATAACATTGAGGATGATTTCAACAAACAATTGGCTTGTCAACTGAAGAAATAATTTAATTATTCTCTGTTCCTAGGAGAGTTGTCATTAAATAATGTATTTATGTTTTTAAGAAAAAGTTTGTAATAAAAATGTCAGTGAATAATCTGGTGATAATTTAAAGAATTTCGTGTTTTTTTGCAAATTGCATATCTTAGGATTTACCTAACCTCAACTTCAATCTCAATCATTATCCGCGTAAATTGGTCCGCCATTTTTGTTTTGAGATCGTTAAGTGGCGAATTTATTTTTTAAAATTCCTTTAATTAATAATTAGCTAGTTCATAATTGTGTTCGATTAACCGAAAGTAGTGTGTTAAATGAATAGTGCAATGTCTACTCAACAACGAATAAGAGTCAGACTCCGTGATCCCAATCCGTTGTTTAAGCAGTGGATCCAGTGTTGGCTAATCGAGGCTCAATATAATAATTGGAAGTCAAAGAATGTCCTGCAACAAGCATTAAACTCACTTCAGAAGTATCCCCTGGTTCTGAAGACCGGACAAGAATGTGCAATCTTAAACGGTTTTGGTCAAACACTCTGCTCAAAGATCGATAAGAAGCTTGCCGAATATAAAAGCAAAAACATTCATCTGCCGGCTTCCGTGGAACAGTTGCAAGATGAAACGAATCAAATTGTAAAGAAATTAAATGAATCTATTAGGGAGGCTCAACATTCTTCACAAGTAGTATCTCTATATAGTGTTCCAGTTAATCCAAAAAAACGAACTGCAAAAACCGATGCAAATAAGAAACCACGGAAACTGAAACGACCAGGCAAAAGTTGTCCCAATATCAATATAACTGATCCAATTAATCCAGTTGAACCCGTAATCTTAAATAGTGGCGAATTTGAAATTGTCCTCTTGGTAGATTCATGCGAAACAATAGGGTATGTTTATTGCAATTAATTTCATCGCACAATTTTTAAATAACGAATTTTTAGAAAAGCGAAGAGAATATTTGATGCCACCCTAAACGAACTTAATCAACACAGAATCTTATATGAAGTCCGACGATTAGCCGTTGGTGACTTTCTGTGGATATGTCGTAAACGAGGTTCAACTGATACTAATTCGGAATTAGTGTTACCATACATAGTGGAACGAAAAAGAATGGATGATTTGGCCAGCAGTATTAAAGACGGTCGATTCCATGAACAAAAATTTAGACTATGTAACAGTGGTTTAACACGTATTATGTACCTCGTTGAATCCACTGGTAACGATGAATCTCTTGGAATGCCATTAACTTCTTTGTTACAAGCACTAATAAACAGTGAGGTGCATAATGAAGTTATTATAGAAGAAACTAAAAACCACACTAGCTCAATGCGCAAAATAGCCGATATAACAAAATATTTGATCCATAAGTTTAAGGTAATTGTTAATGACTCGATATGCTAATATTTCAATTACTCATGGTATGTTATGTTGCAGGATAATACGCTAATAAGTAATGATGGTCCAAACGTTGGTAGCAGTCATGACAATAAAGAAACTTTTAACCTTATGAAGTTCAATGAATTTGACAAAACGTCCGTTAAATTAAGAGAATTCAAAGTACGTGGTATATTTGTACGACAGTTATTAGTTCTACGTGGTTTAACATTGGAAAAGGCTATTGCAATTAGTGATACATATGCAACACCTGCATTACTGAATGACGCCTACAAAAACTTAAAAGGTGATATTAGAAAGGCACAACTACTACTTTCTGGCATTGAGTATGGTGTGAAGAACAAGAAAATAGGACCAACAATCAGTAAACATATTTTCAATTTATTCTCTTGCGCTAGATATGATGAATAGCTATTTATTATGAGGTAAGTAATTACCATTTGAAGTCTTTTACATTATTATTGATATCTTAAATATTATTTGGCCATACTTGGCTTTCAATCCAATCCAAATAATTAAATACTCTTGTATAAACTCCTGGGAAATTGCTTAAACCACAAGCCTTTCCAAATGAAGTTATTCCAATAATTGAGTACATACAATAAATTGATTGATGATATACTTCTAAAGGACCACCTGAATCTCCCTAAAAATATTAACAATGGTTAATCATTGTATACGAATAATGAATATGATATTTACTTGGCAAGTATCCTTTTCGTTATTCAAATCCTTTGAACCAGCACAGAGCTGAGATTCCTCTACTATCCCACGATTCAATTTACGATTCACATCGTATGCATATGAAGCGTTACATTCTGGTTGAGAAAATAAATCCAATGTGACTTTAAGCAAATTATTACTTCCCTGTCCAGACCATTCAGTGTGTCCCCAACCAGTCGCGACGGCTCTTTTCTGTGTTATAATTCGTTCTTGTGGCAAACACGCTGGTCTGTTATATGGATTCAAACGTATTTTTTTGTTTAATTTAACCAATGCAATATCATTGTAATTGGATGATGTTTTATATTCTGGATGAGGTATGCGTTGTGAAATTTCAAATTCTTGAGGATCGCTATCATCATCATCTCTATTCAAGATGAAGTCACCAGTTTTAACGTATCGTGCTGGACCATAATCACGTGAATTCATACAATGTCCTGCTGTTATGACAAATTGATCACTGATAATGGTGCCACCACAGTCCCAAGTTTTTTCCTTAGCAGTTTTGGAGTATCCGATAAGTGCCATATGCGGAAATTCTCTTGGTTTAGCTGCTGTGCCACCGACAATCAATGGTACCGACGTATGACCACATTTATCAATTTTTCTTTGTGATGTGCCACCAGTGGCAGCCAACGAAGCAACGGACACTTTATCATACACATATTCACCGTATTCTATGCATTCTATTGAATGATAAAAATGAAACGTAATAAGAGAATGCAACTAATGCAATGACCTTTAAAGAAAACTATTCATTTTATATTACTTCGTGCACTAATCCGATTTGTTGGAGGTTTTATTGTTGTTTTGGGTGTTGGTGGATTTGGGCAACACACAATTTGATTATGTCCATCGAAACCACATGATGTTGGCTGTTGTCCTGATTGTATTTGCCTTATAACATCTGGACAATTAAAGATTATTGCACAAGTTCCAGGTTGTCCTGTTCTACTAACTGTGCACCTTTCTCCTATTGAAATTAAATTTATTGAAAAATATTCTCACCAAATCAAAATGACTTGTTAATTTAATTTTTCATACCGATATCTTGAGCTAATGAACCAATACACAGATTTGTTGCAATTATAATGAACAACGTTTTAATAAAATTCATCATAAATGAATATTTAAAATGTACTGCAAAACACTGTATAACCACTACTCTTCTCACAATACCTTAAAACATAATAAAAGATGAATACCTTGAATATCTTCTTGTTGTCCACTATTGGAAAAAAATCAACAAAAAACCGGTAATGGTAAAATATTTAAAATAATCAATTAGCGTTTACGAATGATTTTTAAATGGAATACAATCATTACCTGTATACCGTGTGTCGTTGGCTTTATAATGCTATGGTTGTTTAACAGTCTATTCTCTCTCTTAATGTACAATTGAACGAGAAACAATGAATTTTTGATTTTATGAATTAGTGATACTCCTGGTTCTTATCACTTGTCGTGCTAAGCGTGGTATTCATAAATTCATATATACAAAGATTTTATATTTTTTATGTATGACTATGAATTTGTGATTATTATATTTATCAATTCACTATTGGAATTTACATATATATGATTAAGCTACCAATTTAACTGACCTATGGAGAATTCCAAGAAAATTTAACTCTCGTCATTATAGAAATATAATTAATTTAATTTATATAGATAAGTGAATGCCCTGAAATATACAATGTTTCCTAATCAATTGTTTTGTTTTTAATTTCAGATTCTGTAATATAGTGTTATTAAAATACGCGTGCTGGATATGCTTAACGTAATTTATTATTAATAGGAAGATGGAATTCAAATAGATAGTAAGGTCAGTGCCAATTCTATTATCGTTTATCAATAAATCTTTGCGAACATAATGGGGGTCAATTTACTGAAATTATCATTCGAAAAAGGGTTATAAGTAGAAAAAGAAAAACCTCTGATTTCCACTTAAATCAAATTTTTATTTGTAATTTTTGCAAAACAAATGTAATAATTATACAAAATCGAAGATTATGGAAATCGAAGTTCTTAACAAATCTTATTGTTTACCACCGAATCCACCCATAAGATTGCCCAGACCACCAGCTGCGCCTTGTTGTAATTGTCGCATCATACTTTGTAGACCGTTCATGCCGCCCATTTGTTGTAACATACGTGGATCGATCATACGCGCCATTTGTTGATTCAATTTTGCCATTTGTGTTGGATTTACATTCTTAGCTATGTCACCTCCTTTGAATAGACCCTTAATGCCACCCATTTTCTTCACTACAGCTGCGAATTTTGTATATTGTGATATTAATTCTTTAACTTCCCGTTCCATAACACCTGATCCGTGAGCTACACGAATCATACGTGTTGGTTGTTTACTAAACAATTTGGCACCGTCACGGTTATCTAGTTCGCCGTCGCTCATACTATCCATCATTACCATGAGTCGTTTAATGCGTGCCATCGATTCTTGGTCACTACCTTTTGACATAAAATCTTGTGAAAATCCAGGAATCATTCCCTAAATAATTTACATAGTTTAGAATTATTATACTCTATTATCAAACATGATTTAGTAGTTACCATAATCTGAGAAAATGGACCCATTTTCATAATGTTTTGGAATTGTTCATACATATCACGGATTGTGAATTGACCGTGTTTAATTTTTTCAAGTAGTTCCTCATTATCGTCCAATTTTAATTCATTCACTTTGTCTATCAGACCCTCAAGATCACCCATACCAAGTAATTTGCTAACAAAAGGTTTTGTCTTGAACTGTTCCAAGTCATCAATATGCTCACCAGTGCCTATAAATATGATAGGACTGTTTGTTGCTGCCACACTAAAAATTTATATAAATCGCATTACGTATTGTATATTGAGTCATTCGAATATTTATTATATTTACGCAGATAGTGCACCACCTCCTTTCGCGTGGCCATCCAATTTAGTTATAATAACTGAACCAATATCAACTTTTTCTTTAAACGCTCTAGCTTGAGCTTCACAAGCTTGACCAATTGTAGCATCCATAACGAAAATAATGTTATCGGGATTCTAAAAACCAAAAGAGATACAATCTAGTCTATTTGTTTTCCAATTTCAATATGGATAGTTACAATAGCATTTGATACTGCTAACATTTCTTCGAATAGTGATTCTTCTTGCTTATGTCTACCACTAGTATCGACAATAATCATTTCAAATCCTAGTCCGTTAAACATTTGAACACCTTGCTCGGCAATAACTACTGGATCCATTTCAGTATAACTATAATTAACATGTAATTAATATCAAGTCATCAGGTTTTTATGTTAACAATTACCTTCCATAGTACGGTATCCTAGCTTTTGTTGCATTTTGTTTAATTTGATCGTAAGCACCAGCACGGAACGTATCGGCACACACAAGACATGTTTTCCAATTTTTTTTCTGATAGTGATAAGCAAGTTTGGTACACGTTGTCGTTTTACCGGAACCTTGTAGACCAACAAACATAATAACATTGGGACGTCCTTTAACTGGCTGATATGGTTTGACACCGGGATCAACTAATTTAACCAATTCCTTAAACACGGCTGATTGGATCATACGTCTTTTATTCAGGCCACCAGCCATCTCATCGAAATCAATTACGGCACGTACATTTTCACGTAATTTTTTAACTAATTTAATATTTACATCAGCTTCAAGTAAGGCCGCGCAAATTTCCTTTAGCATAGAATTTAAAATCTACAAGAGACATGGGTTTTGTTTAACTTCGTATTAGTTTTGTTACGGAAATAGTTGGAATTGCCAAGTTTTTGGTCAGACTTTCACTTACCTCCTCGTTGATTACAGTCGCTTTGCTGAGGGACTGCAACGCAGAGGTTATCTTACGGCCAAGATCGGCTAACACCATTATATTTTACTTATATTTTTCACTAGAATAGTATAATGATTCATGCAAGAAGTAGTTTTAAAACTCTTATTCAAATTAATTAAATATATAAAACAGCAAGAAATCCCACAATATTTTCAATTCGATTTGTCTCGATTTCGAACAATTTGTTATGACTTCTTGTGACGTTGGCACGTTTACACGTCAAATTCATCTGAATCGACGCTTGTTGCGCCATCATCTTGTGAATGATAGAAACCAATATTTTGTCGTGTTCAATTATAATTTAGCAATATTATCTATAATTTAAAATTCAGTTTGAGTTTGGGAAAATTAAAAGGCGATGCAAATTAATTTATTTGGAATCAGGTCCTATTTGGCATACTTTTTCGAATAGCTCCTGGAAATGCATTCCAAAATAATTAGTAGCTTATTCAATGTGCTCCTCTTTCGCATTTTTGTTATCGCGTAATCTACGAATTTTCCTTCAAAAGATTTTCACGCTAATGAGTAATTAAACGCATTGCTTATTGAAACGAAATCAAAAATAATAATTTACGGAATTTTGATAAATCCTGAAACACACGTGGGAATAATTTAACTGTTTTTTTCTAACTGCAATAATATTTTTTCATCATCTATTGTTAATATCTTGTACACAAGATTGATGAAGAACTAACGATATTTCTAACAGATAATTCATAAGTTCGACTTTCAGTACAAAATAATTTAAAATAAAATGCAAAAACCAATAGTTAACAAAGTGTGTTGTGAATGTCCTAATATACATTCAAAGTCGATGCTGCATAACAATGGACACATGGAATATCATTCTAATATGAATATTCCAAGTAATATGCAACAATTGAATGCTCCTGGTGGAACTCAAAAAGCTGTTTCACATGTGAATTTTCAAACTGGAATCCCTGGAGCTAACACACCGTATGGATCTGCGACTCGTGTTCCTAAGAACATAATATCTGATCAAAAATGTGGAGCTACACGTACATCACTGAACAATTCGAAAACAGGAGTTCCAGACGGAACATCACTTAAATCAAAGTCGGGATTTTCTATGTGTAGTCATGCACAGCCGTATAAGGGAAGTCGTATTGAACTACGTTGTGGTGACCCTTCAACAAGATCTCTTCATAGAAGTGATGTCGATAAACAATCACGTATCCTTGGAGGATGGAGAACTGAATTTAGTGATGTGCCAGCAAATTGTAAGGCCACTGTTGTTGTTCCGGGACCATTTCAACGACAATGTCCCCAAATAGTTCAATTTGAACCTTTCTTTTACGTAAGTGATAGAGACTGTTGTAGAGTTAAAGAAGATTTAACAGAGAGGAAGGGATGTGTAACTTATGATGTACCAATTAAATTAAATACAACGAATGGAATAAGTTTGAAGCGTGGAATACCTGATCCTCTGATTCAATATGTAGCTATGCGTTGTTTGGATGAAGAACACCAAGTCGTTGGTAAATGTGATCGTCGTTGTTGGAAAGATCAATTGGATATAGTCGATTCATTATTGAACAGCTTTGATTTAGCGATGACTCAAGGTATACCAGATCCCTGGCGAACATGGCCTCGCAGCGATTGTATTGATAAGATTCTATCAGGAAAGCCAATACTGATCCGTGATCGAGAAAAAGATAAGGAAAAGCAATTGCTTAAAGATGAAATGAAACATCATGATAAATTACGATCAGATAGAAAATCTCAAAGATCAGTATGTTCGGATAGTATCTGCCGTTTTATGAAGAAAATTGCAATACAAAGACGTAGACGGAGTAAAGGAAATGTTAGAAGACTACCTGATATGACAGAA
Organism: Coboldia fuscipes; assembly: GCA_001014335.1. Lineage (NCBI taxonomy): Eukaryota > Metazoa > Arthropoda > Insecta > Diptera > Scatopsidae > Coboldia > Coboldia fuscipes. The sequence goes on along the minus strand of JXOR01000713.1, from coordinate 13,491 downwards.
GTTAGTTGCCATAACATTGAGAATGCGTATACTGACGATGATGATGTTACCGAAGACCTAACTCAGGATGATATGATGGATACTACAAAAACATGTACCAATATCACTTGTCCTTATAAACAAAAAGTATTTGAGAAAAATTATAAAAAACCACAGCCCAGTAGGACTTCAACATACGCTGGTCTATATAAGGTGACCGACACTAGTGATTCTCAATCCATGCATCATGATACAGAGGCAGTGAATTCTCATACTTGTAGGCCAATTGATCCTACAAGAAAAGTGGTTTGTCCAAAGCATATGGTATCGAAAATTAATGTTCATGCTAGAGCAAGTAGCACAAGTACTGATGATGCACATGCTTTGAAACAATTTTTCCTTCGTAATGATAAATCATCTCGTATTATCGACGGTGGGCATCGTGGCAAACCTAAAGAAAAAGTAAAATGTTCTACTTGTAGCTGCAATGATAAGGAGAATAATGGATCTTCTTACCGTATACCAATTCAAAGAAATAAGCAATATAAAAAATTCCGCTCTAGATCTTTATCTCCACCGCCACGTCCTTCAACTTATGGGAGTATGATGAAATTTCATTGCGCCAGTTTTATGACTTCTAATAATTCAACAACAACGAGTTCTGTAGAAGATTCTGGTGTAGCAAACGAGACTACAATAAAAGTTCATCCAGGCACATCGGTTGGAAAAATTTATCAACCTTCACAAAGTGTACAGACAATTGATAAATTATATGATCTTCGTCCAGGTCAAGATATGAAGCCAGCGAAAGATGGTAAAAATGTATTTACTCCAATGACTGTAAAAGATACCGCCTTAGATATTAATTTAAAGAAAGTCCCTATATCCACTTTATCATTGCATCCATTAAAGAAACCAAATGAGAGAAAAGAACGGCCAGGGATGAGTTGTACTTGTACACAAGTACCATCAAGACAAATGGATAGGAATAAGAAGACTCAGTTCTCATCTATAATGAATGCGTCTAACTGCCAGATAAATCAAGATCCTAGAATAACTAATAATCATTCTAACTACAATTTACCTTATAATCAACAAGTAATTGCCGAAGATGTAGGAAAACAAATGAATCGACCAATTTCTAGTGCTTCTGAAAAACGAATCACTAGTTTACATGATATAGCAGAAGAACCGATTGATATGAACAGGCAAATCAACAATCAACTCGAAGTTGCTGCTACATTGCTTGATGTGAACAGGAAGAAAGCATTTGCCGAAGAAACAGCTAATCATATAACATCAATTCACAATAATTGTTCTCCTGGTATTGTTTTTATTCCAAAAGCAGCACCTAGAAAATTGGAACCGAATAGATCAACATTTAGTGCACAACATGATTACCAGCCTATTCAAAAAGATCGTCAAAAAGCGGGTACCACTATCGGGACTTCTTCATCGTCTTCATCTTCTTCTTCTGCTACAACATCATCAACTTCTACTTCCACTTCCACTTCCACAAGTTCTGATCATTCTGAACATAAGCAACCATCAAATTGTAATTCCCAATCAAAGCCAGTGGAAATGAGGAGAAGTAATCCTCCGGTTTCCCAGTCATCATTGCGGCAATGTCAACCAGTGAATGTACCGCCTGTTGGTGGATGCAAAAAGAAAGTACCCATTGAATTGAAGCCAGAAAAACCTAGCCAAAGGGAAAGCAGAAGATATGATAATCAACATCAAGCATCAAGATCTTCTAAATCATATCTCAAACCAGAACGGTATCGCTATCCAGATACTAGTTTTGATACTAGTCGCTCCTGCAACTCAAACCATCGTCGACGAAAAAGACTAAGTGCAAACAATATACCTCCTACCCCACGTGATTCATCAACATTATCCGAAATTGATTTTAAGTAATTATGACAAATTAATGTAGTAGTTCAATGATTAGTTAAAATTCTATTGTTAGACCTCAGTTTATGGGAACGAGATCTGATGAAATTAATAATAAGAAATCGAAGACTCGTCGTCCGGTTGTTCGAAAATGTTCAACTAAACGGAGACTGGGAGTACACATAGACCGTTATAAGAGATACAAACGTAGAATATCTAAACAGCGTAACGGGTCTCAACAGCGTAACATGTCTCATCACCGAAATATGTCTCAACACCGAAATATGTCTCAACAACGGAATATGTCACAGCAACGTAGCGATCAATTCGTAATAACAGAGCCAATTTATGCTAAAAATTGTAGCTTGTATGAAATTCCGTGTTGTACCTGTGAAGCAAACTGTGGCTGTTGCACGTATAATTGTGACAGTTTTTCCGATAATCAGGAATGTTATGATAGCATATCGCGCATTACTGATACCTAACTAGAGTAATTGTTTTGTTTATTAAAATTCAGTATAGCTCCACTATTCATCTTAAACTTTATTGAAACTCTTCGTATAATTGAACAATGGTAAATTATTATTTATAGCATTACATGAATACTATTCAGTATATTTTTTTTTGTATCAATTAGTAAATGGAAGTAGAAATAAGCATAGGCACAGGAAAGGAAATTATAATTCTGAATAGTATCAGCAAGTGTTAGAAAATGGATAGGGCCAAAAATTGACTTAAGTATTAACTCTCACTAATGTTAAGCAATTCCTAATTAAATCGAATTGAATCATCTAATACTGGCATGAGTAATTTCATGTATTAAAACTTTCTATAATGTTCTACTTAAATAGAAATTGGATGTGTTCTAGGCATAAGTGCCAAAATGAATCCAATTACCACTTACCAATTACAATTGAATTGATAAAATCTAAATAATTTTAATAAGCTCTTAACAGCATCACTAATTTCATTCAAATGCATCAAATCCTAATAGCTAAATCAATAATATTTCATAATTATTTTTATGTTTTTAATGTTCACATCACTACTTAATACTTTGATTACCACTCCTACAATCATATAATTACCTACATAATTATGTGGTATTGCGTATTTAATAAATTAATTTTTATTTATCATGTTTGAATAATGTTGCCATATTTAATAATGTTGCACATAATATAGAATTTAAATATCATTATGTTTTGTTAACGCCAATGAGGATAGTATATTCGTTACATTTAAATAACAAAAAAGCATAATTTTATCACAGATTCGCAATAATTGTGTTTCAATGAGATAATTATTTTCTTTTAATTAGTTTACATTATTCTTTTGTCTGTTTTATAATTTTCTTTAGTATTTTTTTTCACATGCATTGTAGAAGTAAATTCGTTGTGAAAAAATAAAAATAATAGGAAAAATTAGTGTTGATTTTAAAAAAGATTTGTGAATATAATTGTTATAAATAAGTGTGTATATTATGGTTGTTGTTTTTCATACAGCTGGCCGTAAATGATCAGCATCATTAACTAACATGAATCATAATTTATATATTACTTTGTTGTTCATTTTCTTTTTAAATGTTTTGATTAATTTATAGACCTGATTAACTATTCAATAATAATGGATTATCCCGTAGCATTAAATTCTAAGTTTATTATTTTTTTTTTTTGTATGTTTTTCATATAATTTTCTTTCGTAATTTAATTAAATATTGTGTTGGTCAATTCTATGACCCAGCATTTATAATATAATTAAATGCATAATATTTAACTATTCTTTTTAACTATATAATAACTAATATTTAATTGCATAACTCTTTGTATATATATATAGATTATTAATTCTATTCTCATTAAATATTAAATATCTTGTATAATATAGATCATTAATATTTTTGGTGACATAGAAAAGGCTCCACTAGAAGATTGTCGAGTGAAAATTAAATAAATATTTTGTTCCAAGTTATCTTAGATGTTTAAAAGTAATTGTTAGTTTTGTTTTAATTTAGTTGGTTACTATTTGTTATATATTCCCTACACACATGCAATTTCTAAAACTAAAATTTTATTCATTCTAATCACTAAATTGTTTCATCATTATCATTTTGTGTTTTATATTATCATATAAATTGATCCGCAGAATAAATATTTTGTTTTTATCATTTAGTTTAAATGAATGTATGAGAATTAATTTAAAATTTTCTCATACAATTCTAATTTAGTAAACCAATTAATTAAGAGTAGACTTATCAATTAAATACATTCAAGATTGTAGAAATATTGCCATAATTTTTTTTTCTTTTCTTTTTAAATACCATCTACCTCAATTTTAACCACTAAAATACATTTTATTTTCTTGATTTGTTTCATTAGATTGAAATAAATTTAGTTTTGATTGCTTTAAAGGTATTCATTATATCTTTTTAACATGAATTTGTTCATATTGTTAACTATTTGAAAGATTGAATTTTCATTTAAATGTTTTCAATCATAATTTTTTTTTTTTTTTTTTTTTTTAAAGAAACTTTAGAAAGAATGTTCACATTAAATACTTAGTAATTGAGCAAACTTGAAATACTGTTACTACATTAATTAAAGAACTGGATAACTTAAAAGTGTATCGAATCATTTTTCATCATTCAATGTTAAGGGCTTTGTTAACGTTATTGATTCATTTTGTTGTTTTAAATCAACAGACTTTTTATCAGCTAATCGACGTTCGGTTACAATACGTAATACCTCATCGGATTGTTGTTGTAAATTATTTTTATTAGTTGTAGTATCTTGTGGAATCATTTGTTTTAAATTTTCATTACTAGTAGGAACTGTTTTATTTGAACCAGTTTTATTGGAAATTTGTTGCAATAATATTGGCAGCAATAAACATTTTTCATCATTTTCATCATAGTCTTCGGATAATGTATTTTGTTTTTTAAGTTCTTTGGCAATTTTGGAGCGTGGCACTTTACCCTGATCGGTTGACATAGAACGGCCAAACCGTTTTGGAAAATTACCAAATGTTTTCTCTTTATTTGTAATTGGCTCAATTTTACGATTTATTTTAATATCAGTACCCTTATTTGATTTACTACCAATCGTATTTGTGTTTAAATTTACTGATTTTATGTCCGTTGATAGTTTCTCCATTGAACTTTTCTTTAAATGATTTTTACTGCTTTTTATTATTGGTATTATTAATGATCGTTCACTTTCTAAGGAGTTGATTGAACCGATTTTTGAATTTTTCCAATTGACTTTTTCTTTTTTGGTTACACCATTTATATCTAATCCATCCTTGATTGATGTTATACTATTTGTATCATATTGATTTATTTCATTTTTATCAAAATCATCTTCATATGTTGTTTGCAAATAATTGGCTGAGTAATCAATTGAATTCGGTCGATTTTGATGAATATATTGTAATGTTTGACGTCGATTTGCTAATGCACTAAAACAATTTTCAAACACTGGTGACTTAAATGTAAAATCGGATGGTAATGATGAGACTTTTTCCAATGGTCTCTTCTGTAACATATTTGTTTCTTCTTTTAGTTGCATACATAGTGCTTGTTCCTCCTCAAATTCTTGTTCACGTTCTAATTCTTTTTCTAATTCTGTATCCATATCTAATTCATCTTCCATTTGTTTGTGGCTCTCCTCTAAATGTTTCATAAGTACAGCAACCACTACATTGACTAGCACAAATTGTGCCATTAATACAAATATAACAAAATATATTGGTGCAATCACATTACTGACACAGCAATTCTTAACACATTTATCATCTGGATCACAATCATCTCCACGTAAAGTGTCTTTCATAATTCCATTCCAATTATCACCGGTGGCAACACGGAACAGTGTCAGAAATGCCATACCAAAATTAGCAAAATGGGCATGCTCCCCCAGACCTTGGCACGGATTCTCTTCACTACATTCAATACGGCCAAATAGCTCGACACCAAGTGCCGCAAATATAAAGAACAATAGAAAGAATAAAAGACCCAAATTACCAACCTGAAATGAAGATGAGTTAATTAAGAACTTTTCTTTGAATTGGTTTGTGTGGTGTTGGTTTTTTTTTTGTTTGTGTATTATGATATCGTAATGTGTAAAAAAATGGAAAAGTGATAAGATGTAAATTATTTTGTTATTGTTCTCTTACCTGAGGCAATGCTTGCATTACAGTGTCTAATAGGGCTCGTATTCCTTTGGCCATTTTAAGTAATTTTAATACCCGTGCAATTCTTAATACTCTCATAACGCGTATTATAGTTGGATTTATAGGTATTATATTTGTCTTTGACGCTTTAAATTCTTCAAGGATAATACCAACAATTGATAGTATCACAATACCAACATCCAGTTGATTCCATTTATCTTTTAAATAGATTTTAAGACCGAGGGCAACCAATTTCATAATTGCCTCAAGTATGAATACGGCTGTAAAAAAGTAATTAAATATCTTTAGAGCGTATTCAAGTGCATCTGGCATCCGATAATATTCAAGTGCCATTGTAACCACATTTAATCCAATAACAGCAGCAATTGCTAAATCAAAGTATTTTGATGTGACCACACTATGTACGAATAATCGTAATGGTGAGTAATTTGTATAATATGGTGGCTTATGCATTCCTATAAAAATTAAAGAGAATAAGAAAATACAAATGATTAATACAAAATTAATGGTAAATAATTAAAATTAAAAAAAAAACAGAGAGAACATCAATTTTAAAAGCGTTAATCCCTTACGTCGTCGTCGTTTTTCCATTTGAAGGGCACGTTTTTCGGCTCTCCGTAATTTTTCTTCTTTTTCTTGTTCCTCACGGCACCGATGAAAATTTTCAACGACCACACCAACAAACATGTTTAGCACAAAGAAACCAACCAATAGTATAAACGCTATGAAATATAATAACCGCCATTCATTATAATTTACGATTGGCTGTTGATCAACACCAACAGCATCTAATCCAGTATACATGATATTAACCCATCCATCACGTGATGATAAGACAAAGAGTGACATGAGTGCTTTACCAAGATCATCAAAATTATATTTACGGTTTATCCATACATTTCCCGTATAATTTAAACAGTCATCTTTGTTCTTGACATGTTTTATATGTTCACCCTCACAAAAGAAGAATGTACCTTTAAATAATTGTACACCCAATATACCAAATATGATAAAGAATGTACAACATATTAAGACAATATTTCCAATTGGACGTAATGATGAGAGTAACGTTTGTACAACTAACTTAAGTCCTGGTGCTCTATTAATTACACGTAATGGTCTTAATGATCTTAATAAACGGAATACCTACAGAAACAAGAAGAATAAATTAATAATTACCATTGATATTCATTAATATTGAATCAAGCGCCTAACTGCTTACCCTCAATATACCAAATATTTTTGGACTTGATTCACTTATAACTGACATAAGTAAATCAATAATTGATATTATAACAAGTGAACCATCCATAATATTCCAACCAGATGTAAAATATGCCTCTGAACCATAAAACATTCCGGCTGCTATAACCTATGAATTTAAAATTGTTTTGTATCAATTACATCTTGTTCAATGAGTTATGTACACTTACCTTTAGCATCATTTCAAATGTGAATACAGCTGTAAATACATAATTTGCTGTTGATAAAAATAAACGTTCAGCACAATCCGGTGGTATATTGGGACGTTCCATTGCCAATGTAATACAATTTAATGCAATAAACAATAAAACAACATTATCAAACCACTGTTGTGTTACAATCCAAGTACAAAATTGTCGTATCCTAGAATTAAAAAAGAGAAATTCAAAAGTTTTACAATAAAAAAAAAGGTCAAGGATTAAGTTCAGATTATTGGAACAGTGAAAGCATTACTTGTTAGTTTCCGAGAAGACATACAATGAATACATTTCTCGTTCTTCCGTAAATCGTTCCAATATTATTTGATATTTATTCTTGGGTTTTCTTTGGTAATTGATTTCACCGCCAGATCCATCACCACTATTTGCTGTACGTACAGAACTTTTACGTGAATCGCTACCATTTAATGTATTTGCTGATGCCACATTTGATTTCTTTTGTAACATTTGTTCAAGTGATGACACATGCCGTTTATTTAATAAATTTTGATAACTTTCAAATGCATTCGGATGATCTAAAATCTGTTGATAAATTTGATTATTACTAAACATTGATTGGCGTCGTCCGTTCAATGTATTTCGATTTCCCAAATCTCTTGTATCATTTCGGATACGATTAATTGCACGTACAAAACTTTCGCGTCGTCTCAATTGATTACCATAGCCAGCAATTGCATAACCCACATCAGCATTATTTAAATTCATGTCACGACTTCCGTGATCCAAGCTGCTATGAAAATTATAATTCATTGATTTATTATCAAGTGATACATTTGATTTAAATGGTTTCCGTTCAATATCATCCTTAGGTGGTAACATTGATGTACTTGATGTTTTATATTTTGGTTTTATCATAAATACTTCTTCAACGGTTTCATCAGTCAAACTGTGTGATTTAAGCTCTGTATTAATTTTCGGTGGTTTTAATTCATTGATAAAACGTTGATTTAAGGCTTGATAACTTCCCGTTATTGATGGTGGCCGTAGTAAATTTGAATTGTTGCGTACCTTTAACATAAAATAGAAGTTGAAGAGAACAAGGTAAATAATAGATGAGTGGGTACTTTATTTCGGTTTTTTTTTTTTGGAAAAGTGGAAATAAAAATTAAATGTAATCCGCGAATTATTAATAAAACATTCTTACCAATTCTTCACGAATTTGATATGCTTCCGTTGGATTCCAATCACTTGTGCCAGCCACTCCAGCTATTGTGGTGCTAGGCGAATCTTGTGGTGTTGCTGCTGTTGTTGTTATTATGGGAGGTGGTTGGGGATATTTGCGTTTTAAAGTGTTTCCGCTATCACGTCCGGAGTTATTCTATTGTTATATAGAAATAGGAATTCAATATTTTGTTTATTTATTGGTATGATTGGGTCTAGATTTTATTCTATAAATATTTAATTTAGTGAATTACCTGTGATGATTTGATTGATTTTTCTTTACGATTATCCTTGCCTCGATTTGATTTTCGACCGCTGGTACGAGACGCATCATCAGCAATTGAATCACCTGATTTTCTTAATTCTTCAGCACTACGCCATTTCGTTTTTGAATGTGCTGGATAACTGTCCGTTGTTGATAATGATTCGGTATAACTGTGCATATCATCCATTGGTAAATCATCTAAATTATCACCTAATGTTTCTTCACGTAGTTTCTTAACGAGTTCACGTTGTTCACGCTCTTTTCGTTCATTGCGCTATGAAATGAAAAAAAAAAATGGTTTGATAAATTAAGTGAGAAAATGATTACAGTATATAAGATGTTGGATAACATAGAGAATGATTAATTGAAATAGGATCAAACAGAGTGGATTTTGTTCTTTTTGTTTCCGTTTGAGTTATATATTACGTACCTCGGAACTGAATCCTTCGACTAAGATGGCAACTAATAGATTGAAGAGCACATAATTACCAAATGTCATAAGGGCAACGAAGTACAAAGCTGCCCAGTGACTTATTTTTTCCATACCGTTGAAAAGGACCACGTTCCAGTCCTCTTGTGTTAAAATCTATTTTATGGTATATAAATTATAATTAATTGTATGACAATGATAAGCAATATAGTGGTATTGGCATACAATAAACAGATAATAAAAATGAAAAAAAAAACGTGGTACATAGTTTTTGATTGCATTTGGCTGTTATGATTAATTATGTTTCACTGTTATTATGCGAATTATGAAGTATTTTATATTTTATTCATTTAAATATTTATCTATAACGATAAAAATACGTCCTGTATTAATATACGGATATTCCTGTATTATAGTACAATATATTTGATATGTTAATTATGGTTGAGTTTTATATTTTGTTTAATAGTATCATCAGTATTATATAAATATTATGATTCGCATGCACAAAATTTCTCAATCAAATAGCTAAATAATCATAGTGTTATTGCAATCGACATTAAAATATTTATGAATTTATTTAATTCAATTAAAACTTTGAAAATTTATTGGTACACTATTAAAATCCAATAACATGTCTAGATGATTGGAGTTTATTTGGCAAAGAAAAACAAAAAATCTATTGGTATATCATTGAGAAAGTTCAAAAAATAAAAATAATTTATTAACTCCCTAATACAATTACATAATTATTGAATTGATTCTTGCTGTATATGAAGTTATACACATTCAAATAACAATTTCAATCCATTCTTATTTATCGTTCATATAAAACAAATTCGATTTAATTAATATTTTAAAACAAAAATTTAGTTTTTTATTAATTCGTAATTAAACATGCAAATTATATGAACTTCTAGTCATTTATATCATTTTGAAAATTGTTATTTACAACAGTATGGAAGTCTAGAAGTAATTAAATATGATTTCTTTTTAGTATTTAAAAAAATAATTTCATTTGAAAATCATTAATTGTTAAATTTTAAATATGAAAAAAAAAGCGCCGTTAAAAGAAATTATTCTTACGATTAAGAGCATATTATTTACATATCACATTTAATGGCCCCCATCGTAATACATAAGAGTTATGAAAATTAATATTAAACATTATAGACTGTATTGAATGGAGTATTGAATCCGTATGTTCTTTTTTTTTTTTTTTTTTT
>JXOR01000727.1:143018-408410 GCA_001014335.1 Coboldia fuscipes | reverse complement strand
TTTTCATAAGATCTCTCTGAATGGATGAATAATTCAATTTAATAGATGATTCTATACAACATATACGCAACTATATATAATATCTACTTTCATATGAGAAATGAAAAATCAATATATCACCAATTTATAGGATTCTCTTTTCTTATGGGAATTTTTGTTACAACTTAGNTTTTCATAAGATCTCTCTGAATGGATGAATAATTCAATTTAATAGATGATTCTATACAACATATACGCAACTATATATAATATCTACTTTCATATGAGAAATGAAAAATCAATATATCACCAATTTATAGGATTCTCTTTTCTTATGGGAATTTTTGTTACAACTTAGACGAGAAGAGAGAGGGATAGGACGTGCGGCGATCAATTCTTACATGTGTGTATGTACAGACACATACTATGTGAGAAATAAGCATTGAAGTGTTGAATGATATGCCTTCTATATGCATTATACCGATTTCTTACATTCTTTATCGCTTTCTCTGATTCAATGAATTCTTTCTAATATAGGTCATTTTGATAGCAACATGCAGAGAATGAAATTATCTTTAGTATCATATATAAAAAGGAAAAGGATGTTATGACCAAAATACTGAAAACAAAAAAAAAGATTCTTTCGAGCGAAAAAATAAAATACATCAGCCGATATCGAATGTTTGTTAGAAACTATTTATTCGTCGAATGACATTCGGCTGACTGACACATTTGAAATAATCTGACGCTTGCTAACAAATTTAACGCTTGCTAACGTTAAAATGGCTTGAAAAATGGAGATTGCAAAACTGTTAAATTCACTCATTTAATTAGAATATCAAACAAATTAAATATTCAAAATTATTTTAGTTAATTATAGTTGATTCTAGAAACACAGAAATAAGTGAATATTGTATTCCAGTAAATGTTTATTAAATCACCAAACATCGTCAAAATAAAAAACAGCTCTAGTACTGTCGCTCTAGCAGACAATAACTAATTTCCGGTGGCGGTTGACCAAGAATTTCATTACACTTGTCCCTCGATTTACGCGGCTCTTGAATTATACGAAAAATTTTCTTTTCTTCCTAAACTTCGTGTATACCTATAATATTGATTATCACAAACACATTTATTTATCAGTATGCTTTGAATTCTTTAATGCACATAATTATATTGTTATTAATTTTCACAATATTCCTTGGTCTTGATTTTCACAATTTTGGTTTTACGCGGAACCTATCCTTCGCGTAAATCGAGTGACGAGTGTATTAAAATAAATATTGTATACAATTTATTTGTTAGTTGGTATTTATTATAAGATATGTCGAAAGCACCTGCGGTATCAAAGATGAGAAGAACCATCGGTGAAAAACCCAAATCGAAAAGTATACAGAAAGAGGATCAGCCAAAGGTCAAAGTGGAGGAAGCAAAACCACCTCCTAATTTTGATGACATCTCTTTATTTGCGGTTGGTTTGAAACCGAAACGCAAGAAGAGTATCATTAAGAAAAAAGAGAAGAGAACTATAGTCGAGTGTGGTATGCAGCAGGTTACTATTGTACCGGAGCCCAAAGATCCACTTCCTCCATTACCGTCAGATCCATATTTTCCATTTGAACTGAAGAACATAATGGCAATAAATGCCCCGTTTCTGAAAGAATATTTCTATGAAATGATGAACTTTGAAGGGTACTTTTCTTTATAATTTAATTTTGAATAATTCAATAAGCTCTCTAATTACAGAATCAACGATGTGTTTCTAAACATCCAACCCGGAGAAGAAAAATTCATCTTCTGTTGCTTACCTAGTCTACCAGTCGGATTCTGTCCATATAAAGTATTATTTCATTTGCAAAACCTTAACATTGAGGATAACAATTGGACACTTGAACGCAAGCAAGCATGTGATTGTGAAAAGAAAACTGTCCAAGTTGGAATTAGTATCTCTAAAAAGGTTTTCAATTGTCCGCATAGGCAATTGCTCACCATTACACCTACATCAGGACGAGTAAAACACGGTGAGATTTTTACATGGACCATTAAAATTGAAAACTGCGTTCTTGGATGTAATCAAATTCATTATATCCTAAAGTATTTTACAATTATTGTTTAATGGTTTGATCAACATTTTGAAATTGTTATTCTTTAGAGCAAAAGAAGCCACCATTCATTTTTTCTTCGTATTTTATTTGATCGAATTTCATATCCTTAACATGATTGTGACCACTGAGCTTTTTCCAATTGATATTGCCGAGAACTATTTTCCCACTCAACCTATTTGGGTACTAAATCCGTACAAACAGGATATGAAACTAAGAATTGATTGTTGTGCTCCTGAATTGGAAATTATTGATCCCATTTTAATGATCAAAAGTGGTGAGTTAAGTCCCTTTTTGGTAAAATTTAAACCGCAAGAAATTAAATTGTATGAGGTGAGTATAATATTTAATATTTCATTATAAATTAATTAACACTTTTAATTTTAGTTTACCATTTATGTCAGTATCGTATGTAACTGCCAATCTCACTCACCAGATTCGTCATGTATATGCCAATACGCTAATCCATATTTCACTTTACGTGCAAATTGTATTCAGAATATTTTATTGGTTCCTAGTCAAGCAGCCCCAAAGATTGATGTTGTTTGTTCTGAATCACCCTTTGTGATTTTTAGAAACTTTATTGGATGTTATTTAAAACAAGGTGGATATACCGAAAAACTAATTATGTTTCATAACAAATCAAATATGTGTATACAAATTAATTGGATAAGGTATTACTTTGCTTTAAAATTGATTTATTTGTTAAAAATTAGTATACGATTTTAGAAACACAATACCAAATTATTATGACATCGTGGTACATCCTGAATCTAAAATTGTTCCTGGCAACCATACCGTAACGTTTTCAGTCAAAATCACTTCTGGAAATTATCCATGCATATTTTATCGAATACCGTTAAAGTGTAACATTTACAAATATCATATGGAGTGTTTACCAGTACCAGAACCGAAAGGACATTTTATAATCACCGAGGATGGTTATCGTGATCTACTTCCTAAGAAAAATGTATACCGGACTGACTGGATCACATCGTTGTACATAAACGTAAATATTCGAGTCATTGCAATGAATTCATTGGATCGATTTCTTACCACGAAACAGCAAAAGGAATTGAATCCAACATTAACATGCTATTGTGGTACAGATAAAACTAATGTAACTCCGAGAAGAATCAAAGTTCCAGAAGATATAGTAGATCAACTATTTTGGTCTATATTGAACTCGAAAGTGTTCAAACATGATTTACAGAGAAAACATTTTTGCTTGCCTGATTATCAACAAGTGGTTTCTATTGTCCAACATGGCCAAGAAAAGGCTACCGAACGTCCCAATAAACGTAGAATTATGGATATTATGGACACATTGTTAAAAGACACTATCAGAGATATTTACAAGGAGCATCGATTCGTTCCTCACCCCAATTTAATTTAATATATATGCAATTTTTTCACATTTGAATTTATTTCGTTTTAGTATTGTGTCTATGAATGTATTTTACCGGCTTATCTGTTATTGAAGCGAACAACACTGGTTTGACGCAGTCATGATATAAATAAACTCAGTTCATTCAATTAATTCCAGTGTGTGTTACTTCATTCAAAAGACAAAATGAGCTTAAAATTGTACTACGACCTTTTATCTCAACCTTCCAGGGCTCTATATATTTTTATGAAAAGTGCTAAGATCCCATTTGAAGCTTGTCCAGTTGCATTGAGGAAAGGTATTAATTGGAAAATTTGTTAATATTAGGAACTTAAACAATTGCTTCTTAAATTAGGAGAACATCTCACCGAAGAATATAAGAAGAATGTTAATCGATTCCAAAAGGTCCCAGCCATTGTTGATAATGGAATGAGATTAGCAGAGAGCGTTGCCATTTTCCGATATTTGGCCAGGGAAAGCAAAATTGATGACCACTGGTACCCCAAAGATAGCAAAGCTCGTGCCAGAGTTGATGAATATATGGAATGGCAACATAACAATGTTCGTATGGGATGTGCAATGTATTTTCGTTTGAAATGGTTGCAGCCACTGATTACTGGAAAAGAATCTGATCCCAAACTAGTAAAAGAAATGCAAGATAAAATGGAGGAAGCATTGAATTTGGTTGAAAATGAATGGTTGGGTAAAACTAATTTCATTGCCGGTGATACAGTTTCTGTTGCAGATTTATTGGCTGCTTGTGAAATTGAGCAACCAAGTATAATTCTATAGATTTTGTTTCCAATGGTGTACATTACAAAAATTCTTTTTTTCCTAGGGATGACGGGTTTCAATCCGTGTGATGGCCGGCCTAAACTAACCAAGTGGATAAAGCTCGTTAGGGAGTCAACTAATCCATACTATGATCAAGCCCATGAAATGCTCAACAAAGTTGCTGCTAAAGTCGATCCAAATAATTTGACTTCTAAATTGTAGACCATGTAAAATATCCATAATTATCTGTACTTTTCTCATTGGTTTAATAAAGTAATTAAATAATAATATTTCAATTATTCAAATCAAGATTTATAGTACTATTGATCAAAGTTCAATGTTAATGCTAGTGAGCCAATGACTGTAATTGAGTACAGCCAGTTCACTAGAGCTATTTGAGTGTAATCAGTTAAAGGCTACACAGTGCGATTAAATTAAAAGTAGTATAATGTTCGCTCTTTATTATGACTTTATGTCACCACCTTCGCGGGTTCTTTACGTTTTGTTAAAGTTAAATAAAATTCCATTCCGT
Source organism: Coboldia fuscipes (assembly GCA_001014335.1). Lineage (NCBI taxonomy): Eukaryota > Metazoa > Arthropoda > Insecta > Diptera > Scatopsidae > Coboldia > Coboldia fuscipes. Next base: position 403,636 of record JXOR01000727.1, on the reverse strand, counting down.
GGTTGTCCTGTGGCATTACGAGCTAACGAACATTTTACGGATGAATACAAACAAGTGAATCGATTCAGAAAAGTGCCAGCTATTGTCGATGGCGATTTTAAATTGTCAGAGAGTGTTGCTATCTTGAGATATTTGTCTCGAAATTATAACTTTGGAACTTGGTATCCCCATGATAGTCTCAAACAGGCACGAGTTGACGAGTTCTTAGAATGGCAACATAACAATTTGAGAGTCGGTGCTGGACTTTACTTTCAACTAAAATGGTTAATCCCAATTCTCACGGGCCAACCGACTCCGCAAAAGCGAATTGAATATGTCCAAGCTGTTTTGGACCAATCGATTGATACAATTGAGAATGTTTGGTTGGCTGATCACAAATTTCTAACCGGTGATGAAATTACTGTTGCTGATTTATTTGCAGCTAGTGATATGGAGCAACCGAGTAAAATTACATTATATGAATTGCACACGATAAATACTAATCTAATTGGAATTATTTCAGAAATTGCTGGGTACAATGTCTTCGAAAACCGCCCTAAGCTCACCAATTGGTTGACCGAAGTCAAAGGTGCAGTTGGTCCCTTGTACGATGAAGCCCACAAATATGTTTGGAATTACGGTAGCAAATTTGATCAAATAAAAATGAAATTTAAACTGTGAGTTAGGAATAACTTACTTGAGTGATTTTCTACAGACTATAATGAACTTATTAATTTTTTGGATCGTGATTAAAAAATAAAAGGAGTTTAGTTCTGTTACACCGTCAATCATAAAATTTAATTTCCTTGAATGAGTTTCCATTTTCTCATTTCCCAGATTCTAGATACCAGCGATTCAAATTATCCTAAAATATTGAGTATTTTGTTGCAATGTTTATTTATCAAAAAACACCAGACCCATCATATGGTTGAAATTGTTGTTATTGAGTTTAGCCTCCGAATAAAATTTTCACAGTTTCAATTAAATTAAAATCTTTTGTGGCGATTAATTAAAATTCATTGTGTTCAAACTGAATAGTAGCGCAGGTAGATATTTATGATGTTTAGAGGGATTGGGTTGGCGACTAAATTGTTGAGATCCAGCCGTCTCAATGGCCAGGTTAGGCACGGTATTTAAGCCGTGGATAATTTATGTTTGATGCGGCCACGGGCTTAAATTGCATATTTGGCTGCATCAATTTTGATAATCATTTAATGAATATAACAAACGTCACTTACTTTAAAGTTGCTTATCATTGTAATTTTTTATTATATTTGTGTTTTTGGTGGTGAAGATAGTCGTAGATAATCAGTTTTAGCCATTCATTTTGTGATTGTGTGGATAACTATATCGCTTGTGATTATTTAATTCCAGATCAGTGTAAAGAAGTATCGATACATCCATTTAAATATGAGTTCAGAACGTAGTCAGTTTATCCTTCCCAATACCCAGCCGATTGTTGATCTTGAATGCAAAGATGCGTTCCAGAATTTGACGGACAAGGAGAAATTATATGCTCATTATTTTAGTAAGGTGTGTCTCAATTTTGATTACGTTGCATTTTCCTTAAATTTTATTAATTTAATTTAATTTTTTTTTATTAATTTTATTTTAGGCTTCATGGAATGGTGGTTTGATCTCTTTGATTCAATCTAGTCCCGAAGCACCACTAATATTCTCACTCCTACATCGTGTGTTTATGTCAGAGCCAGTCGAGCAATTGAAGACCAATGTTTTGGCCAATAATGTTGATAAGGAAGATTTTACTGTTAGTTTCTTTAAAATATTGTGAAAATATCATTGTTTTTATGGCAATTATTCTATTGTAGGCTTTCCTTGTGTACAGCTGCGGATTCTTCGCAAACACCGGCAACTACAAGGGAATGGGTGACAGTAAGATTATACCGAATCTGACTGAAGAGAAATTCGAAGCAATTATTAAATTATCTCAGGCATTTAAAAATGATTCAGTTGGTGTAGAGAATCTATGGAACAAGGTTAAAGGACCAATGTATTCGTTATCTGAAAGAGTCAAAAACTTGGGACTGAACGATAAGGGAATTACTACCTACTTCTCTGATAATGTAACTCAAGAAGATTCAGATTTGATTAATGAATGGATGAAGCAAAAGAAAATGGAGGGTTATATATGTCGTACGTTTAAATATGAGGAAAATGGAAAAACCGTATATGACATTAAGTTGGCGTCAGTAGATGAAGGAGTTAAAGAAGGTATTACTCTACCTGACGAAACTTATAAAGAAAAAGTTTTTAGAGTGACCCGTGGAGACTACTCTGCATTACTCAAGCTTGTAGTTGAAAACTTAGTAAAAGCGCAAGAATATTCGGCTAATGATAACCAAAAGAATATGATCAAACACTATATTGATAGTTTTCAATTGGGCAGTTTAGATGAACATAAAGATGGATCTAGGTATATTCTTTTATATTATTTGCATAAATAGCAAACTTATCTTTTGATTGGCATTTAGATACTGGATAAAAGATAAAGGGCCAGTAATTGAGACTTATATTGGGTTTATTGAAACGTACAGAGATCCAGCTGGTATGCGTGGTGAATTCGAAGGTTTTGTCGCTATGGTAAATAAGGAAATGTCAGCCAAGTTTGGTACTTTGGTGGATCAGGCTGAAAAGTTTATTGAACTTCTTCCATGGGGAAAGGACTTTGAAAAGGATTCCTATTTAAAACCCGATTTCACTTCATTAGAAGTATTGACATTTGCCGGTTCCGGAGTGCCTGCTGGAATAAATATTCCAAATTGTAAGAAGGAGTTGATTTAATATTCAGTAAAAATTAATTAATTTAATTTTTTAGATGATGAAATCAGACAGAATGAAGGTTTCAAAAATGTGTCATTGGGAAATGTATTAGCTAGTACTAATATGAAAGATACTATTCCATTTTTGTCTGAAGAAGACATTGCCTTGATGAAAAAGTACAAAGTGAAAGCATTCGAGGTTCAAGTTGGTTTACATGAATTGCTAGGTCATGGAAGTGGGAAATTGTTCCGTATTAATGAAAAGGGAGAATACAATTTCGATAAAGAGAAAGTTAAGAATCCTTTAACTGGTGAATTAATTTCTACATGGTATGAACCCGGCGAGAATTATGATTCTAAATTTGGAGCAATTGGTTCATCTTATGAAGAGTGCCGTGCTGAAGCTGTTGGTTTATATTTATGCTTAAACCGAGATGTGCTTAAGATATTCGGCCATACCGACGAGAAAGAAATTTCTGATATTATCTATGTCAACTGGCTACTGCTTATCTGGGGTGGAGCTGGACTCTCAACTGAGCTCTACAATGTGAAGACGAAACAATGGCTCCAGGCTCATTATCAAGCTCGCTTTGTTATTATGAAAGTATTGCTAGAAGCCGGTGAAGGATTTGTCAATGTTGAAGAGACTGAAACGGGCAAAAATTTGCGATTGACTGTAGACCGGTCTAAGATTGAGACAGTTGGAAATGAAGCATTGAAACAATTTCTAATTAAATTGCAAGTCTATAAATCAACTGGTGATATTGGAAACGCATTAAAGATGTACAATCACTATTCGGAAGTAAGCGAGAGCGGCAGCCATCCTTGGGCCAAGTGGCGTGATATTGTATTGATGCATAAGAAACCAAGAACTATTTTTGTTCAAGCTAATACAGAAGTTGGACCAGGTAAATATACACATCGCTCTACGTTTTAGATGTTCCGTAATTCTTTATTTACTTTTCTAGATGGTAAAGTTGACTTGAAAAAGTATGAAGCATCCCATGAGGGATATATTACTTCATGGGTAGACCGTTATAAGGGAGTTGAGGTGAACAATATTCTGGAGAATATCTGGAATGAGAACAAGATTTATTTCCCATCTCTGGTTCAGTAGATGGATCATACAGTTCGTGAATTGTAGACGATCTGTCCATATCATGCGTATTTCGAGAATTTAAATTTGTTTTTATCATGGACAGCATTATAATCTGAGTATTGATTATCATAATTTTATACTATTCATTGAATAAAGTTCATTAAAAATAGAATAAAATGGAATATAAATTTTAAATTAATTTATTAATTTAGTTTTTGTGCCAAAAGAATTCAATTATATCTTCTTTATCGTTTGGGTCGATTGGGTAGTTTGTACTGAATTGTCACTGAAATGACATTTAACTTGGCGGGAAAATTTCGATTGAATAATAACAAAATTTAATAATTGTGCAACTGAGTGTAATTTTAATAAGTGCAAGTGAAATACTGAATATTTAGTAAATATAGGATAGGAAAGGAAAGGTCAGAAAAGGTCAGTGTAATAGTGGATTCAATCTCAATATGCCGGCAAGTGATGAATTGGCTGAGCAATTCTCTGAATTAGGAATTGAAGTGACTGGTGAAATACTCGATAGATGTGAGTGTACGGAAGGAAGGCCTTCCAATTAGCATATCTCACATTTTAATTTATCTATCTTGATATTGTTTTCCTCTTTGCAGGCATTGAAATATGTGTTACATATAATATTAATGATGCGGCTGAATTCACAGAACTGTGGATGGCATACGCAATATCAAATTTAAATTGCACGGATGTTACTATTGATTTGTTGAATGAATTCGAACGAAAAGAGTTTATGCATAAGAACACCAAGAAAGCAGTAAAAAGGTCAACGGTATCCCATGTGAGTTCAGCGCCCGTTGAAGTGAAAATCTATGGTGGCACGAAGCAGCTCAATGACAAGGATCACGAAATTAATACGGATGATATAATGGGCCAATATGGTTTTAACACACCGAAGGTAAGTGGATTCTATTGAATTGAAATAAAATTGTCTATGGTCAAATTGTCTATGGTCAAGTCCTGAGCAATTTTACTGAACCACAATTACAATAATGGATAAATGTAATTTTAACAATTCATTCACCAATACAAGCAAACTGTTTAAAATACGATTTGGCAATTTAATAACGTTGATCAGACGCTTCGCTTAAAATTACCTACAATCAAGTTTTTACTTTATGTATAACTTCACAACCAGTGTGAACTGAATATAGGAAGAGTCAAACATAGATCCGGATTTAAATCCATTGAACTTCAACATGTTAATGATCGTAATAATTCCAAGTACCCCAGTGAACTGAGAATAGAGAAGAGCATCAGAGATACGGTTTTTGTTTTCTGCTGTTCCTAATATACAGCTTATACTTATATGCTTCAATTCATTATCTGTTAGGTAGCGTCTTCGCAACACGTTCTTGTGTTGTAGGTACAACCACCTTACTATTAAAATCATACAAAATATCAGAAGTGATGTACCTTCGTTATTGTAAAGCTTACCATACGATCGTCATTCTGCTGCTTCGTCCGTTTCACTAACATTTGTTGATCAAGATCGTTCTTCGGTTTCTCAATTTCACAGTTTTTTCCACTTCGAGATCAACAGTTTACTGGCTATTTATTGTTAGTTTATTTTATTTCTCGGTCGCATCGAAAAAGCGTCTCATTTAGCATCAGTTTGTTCTTTCGGTCAGTTGATTACGGATGCATTGCAAATATTTGTTTAATAATCGTTTTAAATTGATTAATCATTGCTAAATATTGATTGTAATTCCGTTAAATTAACAGTTTGTGAAGAAGTTATGTAAAATTGCAAGTGATATTAAATAAGTTCTGTGACCCTAAGAAGCTAAATCATATTCTAAAGACAAGATGCTTTATTTTGTCCGCATTTCAAATTATCTTTTTTAATGGGTTTGGAAATAGAATCACACAACTAATATCCTTGTGACTAGATCCACACTCATTAATAACGGTAATTGCTAAAAAACTTCTGTAATATCATTTTTGTAAAATGAAGTAAAACGAAATCCCTTTGTATCAATTTATATATAAAAAAAGTATGAAGTTAGTTGATACCTGTTTGTTGATTACGATTTGAACAGGTAATTCGTAATCGTGCTACAAGCGACTCTACAAGAATCGTTACAAAGAAGCAGCAAACAGAAAGTTTCTTTGTTACATTCAAGCACACTTAACATCTTGACGCTGGTCTTATATTTTTTATGCATCATTTGTTTGTTGTTTGATAATATAATATTTAAAAGCCGTTATTTAATTGTTATGTGTCTATAAGGATATGTAATATTAAATATTTACTATGTAATTGAATTTTATGTTAATGCTGCTGTATGGTTGTGTTCAGTTTGTCGCTTTAATTGCTCGAAATTTTATAAATTCCATTGTGGCGTCCACTCGAAACGATTTTCTTATATAATTCCTTTTTGCTTGGATTTTCCAAAATATGTATAAAGGCAGAATTTTGTCGGCGTGCATAAATCTAGTGCGCGGGTATTTCATTTTCGTGACTAGATTTCATGCTCGTCTATTGAGTTTTTTGCACAAAGTCATCATTGAATATTCCGGGAATTACGATATCATTTGGGCTATAATAGTTGATAATATTCTGCATCCTTTAGCGGTACACGATTTTTAACCAGTTTTTCTATTGTTTGCAATTTATTTCGCAGACAAATAAAATTGTTTCAGGGATTCATTCGGCGTCCAAAAAAGATGTATTTAGTCCAATTACGTATTCACCAATGTAAGCATTATAACAATAGAATAATATATCTGTTATAGTACTGTAAATTTAACGGTTGTTCCAGGAGTGCAAAGTCAAAAAATAAAATTGATTGTCATGGTAAAGTAATATATGCCTTTGGTAGTTCGGCTTTATTACAATCAATGCCTGATGCTGGTGATTCAAAGGTGACCGTTAAAGTTAAATATGTGGCGCAGCAAGTGGATGGTGTTACTTATCAGACAATGGTACCTGATGCTATGTATATGTTGAATCCAATCTTAGACCAGTCTCGAATTTTATCTGAGTGGCAGAAACAGGTGACACAATCAATTGCTGAAAATAATTATGAAGATATATGTCCAGAAAATGGATGTGATGATACACTTGATATATCGTATGTTGGCGGTGGCATGACGGACACCACTATTTTTATGGGCACAATCGCTTATGAAGGAGGTAAAGAACGAAGTATTGATAATCTGCAATTGATAGAAGTTCGAAATGGGCGTGCCAGTAAAGTCAAATTGGATACGAAAAATATTAAATCTTGTTATTTTTTCCCTGGTCAATCTGTTGTGGTCAAAGGTAGAGAAAATGGATCACATACTATATTTCCCGATCAAATTAACTATGATGATAAGAAATTGCCATCGGCACCTCCGATTAAAGTAACGGAACCAATTCATATTTATGTGGCTTGTGGTCCATTTACGGCAGCAGATGACTTACTTTATGAAACCTTTTCAAAAATCCTTAAGTATTATGATAAGCAAAGGCCGAATGTGATCATATTGATTGGACCATTCCTAGATGAGGAGCATGCATTGATTAGTGATGTAGTTTTGGCTGAAACTTACCAAGACTATTTTGAGAAATTACTAAGTGGATTTATGGATGGAATTGATATCAATACGCAAGTTCTAGTTGTGTCGTCGTATCGTGATGCACATGCAGAGCCTGTTTATCCGACGCATCAGTACAGACACAGTAAAAATTATCAAAACTTAAAATTCTGTAGCGATCCAACAGTGATAAGTATTAATGGTGTAACGGCTGGAATAACATCGACGGACGTATTCTCACATTTGTCTCAAACAGAAATCGTTCGGTATATCTAAAAAAATTTCAAAATTAAAATAACATTAATAAAATCAATTGATTTTCAGCGAGGATCGTGATAAGTTAAAGCGATGGACAAAATCATTGATTGGTCAAGGATCATTTTACCCATTACATCCACCACATAGGGATGTTCCATATGACCATAAATTGGCTACAAAATATACGAGATTGAGTTTTTCTCCTCATATGCTAATTGTACCAGGCGACCTAAAGCCATTTATTCGGGTAATTAAATTCTATTACTTGCTTGTAATCTAAATAAATTAAAGAAATTTCTTAATAGGATATCAATGAATGTCTCGTACTAAATCCTGGTAGAGCAACATTGGCTGATGGTAGAGGAACATTTACAAAAATTGTTGTTAATCCTCCGACTAGCAAGGATGCGAAACTATCTGATTATATTGCATGCCGATCATATTCAATTTAATTTAAATTCGTGTATCGATTTACGTAATAAATGTTTATTGATTTATAATGTATAAATGAGTGAGTTTGCAATCAAATATTCTATTTTTGTTAATTCAAAACTGGGGAGTTCTCAAATTTGATATCCGTTAGATTGGACTCTTTTTCGACTCGGTAGAAAATTTTCTCTAGCGGAGACAAACACCATAACAATGTATGACTTGTGTCAACCAGAATTCTGCCGTACAAGAAAGAATGTTATAAGTGTCACGACTCTCGTTTCGAGATAATCGAATTTTTAATGTGTATATATGGTTTTTGTGTGAACTTGTACTAGTCTATAAAATTTTTATTCTTAATTTTTACTATTTAAAATTAATCGCATCGATGCGATACTAGATCAGATAGTTAGAATATTAAATGAGTTTTTTTATTATAATAACAACTCATATAGTCGTAAGTGTGCACTTATACACGTATGCACTTTCGTTGTACGGCAGAGATGTAAACAAATCTTTGATATTGTATTAAATTGGATCATCAGACATATGGACTTAGTGGCCAGACTTGTAAATAAAAATAAATAAATAAAGAAAGAAAGAAATTGGATGTTGAAAAATTCAGAAAAAATTGTAAATTGTGAGATGTAGTTTTCTTATCCTGACCGTATAATCGGACGAATTCTGAGATCTATCTTCAACGCACAACAATTGGTAATTGAAACATCGAAATAGCCCGTCACATAAATATTGAAATTGCAATAAATTAGATCAAATAATGAATTTTCAGAAAATTCTTTATGAAAAAGATTATCCACCTTCAAACAAAAGGGATAAAGCGAACTAATTTAATTTATTCGGTTGTTATTGTCTTCAATGGCTATTGGAATAATATAATGGCGTTTAATATTACTTCATTGTGTAGTTTCTAAGTGCGTAGTTATAGATAATTTAAGATATATTGAAAGAGGTTTTTGAGTCTATCTCTGGTTCAGAATGGGAAGTATTGCTAATGCTGTGGTGCCTGGATTTCTTTGCCGTTTGTGTTCCAAAATCCATAGGTGTGTCATATTAATATACGGTGATCGTGGGAGAGCGATGAGATTGCATGACAAAATCAATGAATACTTACCTATTACCGTGAGTTATCGCTAAATAGCTAGAAGGTTTTTAAATCTTAAATCTATTTAATGATTTAATTTTAGGTATCACCTCTGGATAATTTACCGAAATCAGTATGTTTGAATTGCATTCAAATGATAAATGGGCAACATAAGTTTATGATGAATATGTGTAAAACCACTGAAAATCGAATAATCAAGCAGACAATTTATAAGATAATAGGTAAAACTAGGAATATAAAATCAATAAGTAAACGATCAAAAAGACTGAAAGAGACACATGATAGACCAGTAAGTCCAGAACTCCAGACAAATAGTATAAAAACTGATAACTCTTCGAATAGCTGATGATCTAATGAATAGTGTTCGAAAAAAGGTTATTATATTCTTATGAATTCTTTTGTATTTTATTCCCGAATTTAATTTCTTTTTATAATAAATGAGGTATAAATATTATGAACTGAAATATCAATTTTACGCAAACATCTTCTTAACCATGTTCGAATAACTTTCCTTTTCTAATTTACTTTTAGTAACAATTTGGTTGTATAAATTCTGACACACTTTGCTTTCCGTGTAGTTAATTTGTTTTAATGTGTCGATAGCTTCCTCTAGTTGATTGACGTGGAATTGAGCTACTGCACGACGATAAATTGCCTTTTCAGATACATTTTCATGCCCAACGGCAAATTCAGTGACATATAGGACGTCTTCAAATCGATTTTGCTTGATCAGACAAGCAGCAAGATTGTTATAAATATTTTCTAGAAGTTCTTGCATTTCCTTGGCTGTTACACCTTCAGCTGCATCAATTTTATTCAATGGTTCGAACGAGAGCAAGCATTTAGCAGCCAAACTGAAATATTGTTGGGCGAAGATTGGATAATTTGAAAACATTTCAACTCCATTTTTCTTATATTTACTGGCTTGTGCATACATCTCTTTAGCTCCCAATTGGAATAGATGCCGCGATGTTTCAATTTTCTTAAGATTCAATATGAATTTAATTTCTTTGTTGGTTCTTGTATAAATTGTACATTTACTTTTTTCGTTCACTATCATATGTTGAAGTAGTTCCTCCAAATAACAATCAACTGGTGTAACTGCGTTTCCAATTTCGATTACCTGCTCCACAGGTTCGGCACCAGGATGTAAATAATTCGATGTATATCCAACAGGAAATTCATCACAATTGCTGATTTCCACTAAACAGTGCGATAATTCCGTAGGTTTCGCAACTTCGGTGAATTCATAAGAAATCAATTCCTTCTTTAATCCTCTTGACGCATCTACCCATAGTTGTTCAGCTAGTTTGTTGAAGTCAGGTATCTCTGGCAATATCTTCGACTCAGTTGCCATAATGCGTCAGCTAATATTGGATCAAATACACGATAATTTATTCGATCAGAATCTCGTAGATTACTTAGATAAAATGTTGGATACTTCGTCGTGAGTGCGTGTAATACCGTTTGTGCGCCTTCCCGAGGTGTTTTTACGATCAATATGCGCAAGGGCTTTTGTAAGCAATATAAAAAAAAATTGGAGAGTTGCGGGAAGTTTCGAAATATATTTGTTTCTGTGTTTCCTGGATCCACACAATGCACTGTTATTGGTGACACACGGATCAATTCTTGTAGTCGCACAGAAAATAGTACTAAACAAAATTTAGAATATTGATAGGCCCGAAACCTATTCTCCGCTGAATCGTCGAAAGGTTTATGGAATTCAGGTTGAGGAAATAAATATGGTTGAAGATGTGCTTCTGATGCGATATTAACGATTCTACTACCACTGGGATGACGTCGCAGCAGAGGCAATAGCAGCAATGTAAGAAGAAAATGTCCTAGATAGTTGGTTTGATAGGTGATATCAAAATTGTCTTCTGTTAATGTTGGTGGATTATAGAATATTCCTGCGTTATTAACCAGACCGTAGATGCTTGTGTAACTGTGCAAAATTCTATTTGCAAACTTTGTGATGTTCTCAAATGAGGTTAAATCGAGTTCTTCAACAGTTATTAAATGACTACTAGTTTCACTTTCAATCAAGTTTTTAGCTTTTGTTCCTTTTTCCTTGTTGCGACAAGCTATAATAATTTGAGCTCCTAAAAGACAACAATTGAGAAAATGATACAGTGGTAATTTCTCAAATACTTTTACCTCTTTTCGCTAATTCTTTGCATAAACTGAGACCGATGCCAGAACTACCACCGGTCACAATGATTACCTCACCGAGCAAACTCCTTGTGCACTTGCAAGATCTGCCAATGTAATAGTATCTAAAGAAGGAAAATAACCAGTTTTAAAGACTAGTACATTCAACTTTACCGCAATGTTGGAATTCAGATTGTTACCGAATTAAATAAAGTGCCGAACCGATTAAGACAGTGCCACACAATTTTCTTAACATCTTACAATGAAGTTAATTGCAAGGAGCACCATGATATTCACAATTTCACGATTTACTTGGACCGAACTCTTCAGAAATAGACTATTGGTATTTGGAATCGGATACTAACAGTATCGCAAATCGAATGGAGATCTTACCTTAAATGTTTGCCTTATTTTAATATTTGATACGTTAACAATGGATAAGCAATTGCGGGTCAATATACCTGAATGTTTGAAATCTGTTTCAGAAATCCGATGACTCTATACTGGACCGATAAACAGTGTGTAACTAATGTTCTTGTCGCAATTATTGGTGTCACTCTGGCCGGTTTAATGGATTTAAATTATTTGTACCGAGAGATAAGAAATTACTTGTTTGTTCAGATTATATTTCAAACACTTTCCCGTGTCAGAGTTACGACCTTATTAGTAATGCAAATTTTTTCTATTATCTCATATGATTTGACCATTATTTAGAAACTACAGCACCCGTCTATGAGGCACACCTTTTACGAGAAACACTCGGTTAGATGGCATGTTTCTCAGTGTCCCGAAAATACAATTTCGTTTTTACAATTGCCGGGTTATACGACCGTCCGTATATATAGCACTAAACTTGCGTATCCCAAAGTGTGCCACATAAGCGAAAGTTTATATCCATCTTTAGCCTTTCGCCACCAATCGAGTATTTTTGAAAATTGTTCGACTGGTGGCAAACTGCAGATTCATAAGTAGAATAGTTTTAGGTTAGTTTTCGACATGCGCCACCGGATGACGCTGCATTGTATTTAAGAAGTTTGAGTATAGGACTCAATTATTCTTACATACATATGAACATTCATACAAATAAAAGAAATATTGACGATCCTAAAGCACACATAACTTTTAATAATTGAAAAGAGTTGACACGCGAAGTTAAGTACTTTTTAAAATTAAGAGTAGAAAGAAAAGGTGTTTAGAACACACAATAATGGTCTACCGGATACCGAACTCGTTTTCAAATTGGATTTTCCATAACGCTCGTTAGAATCAATATGATGGTTTCTAAGAAATATTCAAAAGTACATAAGTATGTAAGTAAACAAAATTAAATGGTTTATTAAACCAACTCGACGAGTGCCAATTGATTTCGCTTCACAAACATTAACTGATGATTATGTATTCATATAAACTTTAGGCGAGCATGAAAACTGAGTAAGAAACATGACTTGATTTCGCAATTGTCTCTTGATCTACTCCTCTCTTGAATCATGATAATTCGATTATTCGTTCATTCATAACTGAATTAATGATTCAGTCGCCAACAACTGGTCAAGGAATTCAGATCGATTTAAAATCACCACATAATTGTACGTTGAGTAGGAAACTGTTGAATTTTTAATAAAGTGTTATCTGGGTCATTAGCAAAAATGGGGTCAGCATTTCCCATTATTTTCACATTGTCGCTGATAATTTTCCTCCAAGTGTCCGGCATCAGTGGAAAATTAGAATTAGTATATCAATGGAAACAAATGGAGTTCGAGAATATCAGCCCAACTAATAATGAAGGTGAGGTCACAAATGTTAGACTGATTGCCGTATGATGTCGGAATTAAACATTTGACTCTATCAATTTTACCTTGATTTTGTGTGATCTGATATTTACTTATTAATTCGTTATATTTTAGTGTGTGATTCAATATTCCTAATTATTCAATTTAAAGTCTTGACCCTTATGATTGCTAATACACGTTTTCTTGTTTTCAAATTAAACGTCTTATCTTTAAGAATAACGGGTCGCGGTTTAATAGTGATTAAGTGATTTGCATTAATTTCATATATGTGAATTATTACAAATATTTATTTATTTTAGATTTTGATGGTATTGTCTTTCCTGGTGATATGCCTAGCAGAAATTATGCTTCGAGTTCTTCCACCAGAGGCAATGGCTCGGAGACGTTCAACGCGTACAATAATGTGCCAATGGGTGCTATGTATCATCAAGGATTCTTATTTATAACAATACCAAGACGTAGATCAGGAGTTCCATCAACACTAAATGTGATTAATACTAAAACAACAACATCTAATAGTCCGCAATTGAAGCCATTCCCAAGTGTTAAAGAAAATGAATTGCAAGTAATAACTTGTTACTTCATTATTGTCAGTACAATTAATAAATTTCTAATAAAATGTATATTAAGGAAAACATGCAAGCCGATCCAAATCGCATAGTATCGGTGTATAGAACTCGAGTGGACAGTTGTAATCGTTTGTGGTTCGTTGATACCGGAGCGCTGGAATATCCAGGTGAAACGATTCGAGTTTTGTAATTATTAAACATATTGCAAATAATTTATTCATGTAGAGCTCAATAGTTTCCATCAAGTTCAAAGACCTTCTTTATGGGCCATTGATTTGAAAACAAACAGACGGGTTATTCGGTATGAAATACCGGAATCGATCGTAGATAGAGGAACAGGAATGGCAAGTGTTACAATTGACTCAGATCCGAATGCGTGTGATCAAACTTTTGTTTACATACCGGATTTAGCGAGAGCTAGACTTTATGTTTATAGGTGATCTAGTTATAACTAAATGCTAGAAGACCTTCTGTTATTACTTCCGATTTTTTATAGTTTAAGAGATAACCGAATGTGGAGCTTTACGCATAATTATTTCCACCTTGATCCGTTACATGGTGATTTTAATATTGCCGGTATCGATTTTCAATGGGACGATGGAATATTCTCTATAACTATGGGTCCCAAACAACCAGATGGCTTTAGAACTGTTTATTTTCATCCAATGGTCAGCACGAAAGAATATGCTGTTTCTGCTAAAGTACTGAGAAATGAAACAGCAGCATCTCGATCATTCCATGGTGAAGATTTTAAGGTGACATAATTAATATTTTGACCAGTATTGTTATTTTTATCGACTAATTTTAGTTGGTCGGTGATCGAGGAAGTCGTACACAATCTACAATGCACGATTACGATGAATTATCTGGTGTAATGTTTTTTGCCGAAATATCCAAGAATGGTATTGGCTGTTGGAACACGAAAAGACCATTGAATCCAGATAATCATCATATTATTGAACAACATCCTACACAAATGATTTATCCTTGTGATCTCCAGGTACTTCCTGTATTAACTCACTTGAATACAAACAGTTATAGTGATATTTATTTTTTAGGTGGACACTGAGGGAATGATGTGGGTGCTGACTAATACGATGCCCAGATTTTTATATTCTAGATTAAATACTAACGAATTCAATTTTCGAATTTGGAAAGACAATGCATTAAAATCTGCTGAATTCTGCTAAATAATGTATGTTTAATATAATTTTTATTTTTATACATTACAAGCACTGCGTAACAAATAATCATATTATTTACATAGTACCAATTTATCAAAATATATATGAATATTTTTATTAAACTAAATTAGCAAAATAATATCATTCCAACTATGTTGGTTTGATGTAAGTTGATTGCGAAGTTTTAATACTAATTCATTGCAACAGATAATCACGATAATTTTTCAAAGTTTTTAATTGCTTCTTGAATCTTGTTATTAAGTCTAACGGTTGGATGAGGAGTGATAAATCACGTCCAGTTGCATTAAGCCGCAATGTTATTTCATTATCTTTAGTGAATAAATTTAATGGACGATTATTGATCTCGGTAATTACCCAATTCGTCAACGATAAACCATCACAAGTGGGTGCCTAGAAGGTCAATTAAATTAAGCATCATATTATTCAACTGTACCACATTTATTATAAATGTTTGTATACTTTAGCAAAAATCCCATGTTTAGCAGCAATACTATTCGGTAATACATCTAATATTACGGCAGTGTTTTTGTCTCGGACAAACCCTAAATCTTGACCTTCATGTTCACGTTGAATGCCATATATTCTACCATATGGAACTCGACGAACTGTAATATCCACCTGTTAATTAAAATGAATATTAAATTTTAATTGTTTTCTATTGAAACTATATAAGGTTCTCTATTTACGTGTAATCGACTTGATGATTTAATCATTTTATTCGCATCACTACTTGAGTGCACGAAGTGTCCATCAATAGTCAATAATTGATCGCCAATATGTAATGCGTTATATAGTAACGGGTATGATAGTTGTTTCCAACCAGCGATCCTGAAATAAGACTTATTATCACAATTAAATTTTATATCGAATCTGTGAATATACTACCAAACTCTATTAAATGCGTCAACTAAACCAAGCGCATTTATGCACGATTTTCGTTTCAGCTGAAGGTGTATACCACCAGGATGAAGAATCTCACTTCTAAGGTGACGAACTTGTTGTTCCCTTAATGTTAATTGCACTAATTTTGAATGGCTCGGATGTTGTGGTACATTTCGATTAGGGTAAACTTTTGGATCACGACCATTGAGAGACACATCACTGGTCGATGCACTCCGTCTACGATCATCCCTTCCTTCTTTGCGTGATCGTCTTTCGACATCCGTGCTACTATCAGATTCCTCTTCCTAAAATTCAAAAATCTTTATATTCTGCCAAAAGAAATAAATCAATAATTGTTACCTGTGGTTCTAGATTTCGTATGGTTCTATCTAATCTACTAGAGAGATTCAAGTCGGTTACACCTCGAGTTAGGTGACGAGATGATATTGGAGATTCTGTTTGAGTTCCCTGTTCGTTACATGAGTTTAGCATTATCGTTGTTGTTTGTGGATTTTCTTTAGCTGGTGGTCTCTGACCATTTTCAATAACGATCGTCTGATCTTTGACAATATTTGGTTCATGTTTTATCTGAATTTCAGTGGACGTACTTGACATTGTAACACATTCAGCTGCCGATAAATAAACCTTTACAGAATTATTATTTGCCTCAGTATTTGTTGAGCCAACATTTAATGTAGTCGAATGTGAAAGGTCAGTTTTATATGAATTGCGGATTTCACTTTCACTTAAATTCTCATCAATTAAATCGCTATGAGATACGTTTGTAGTAGGATCTGGTATTTCTTGTTTATTAGGCACGTGAATTATGGTGACGTTGGAACTAGGACCAGCATCGTTGGGTTCTGTTTGGGAAGTCGATTCCATTGAATTGTGGATTTTTATTTTCGGTTGGACATCTACTTTCTGTTGGTCAATTATTCCACTGTTTCGCATTGTATGAGGTCTACAAGGAAATTATGCAATCAATACAGTGTGCAATGATTTAAAATCAGTTATCAACGTCACAATTTTTAAGTTTTTATTTTAAATACATGTGATTTGGATATGGATTCTGAGGATTTAAACGCCGCATATATCGAGCACTTAGCAGAATTAAGGCAATTCATCCCAAAACTCAACAGTCAAATAGAAGTAATTTCCTGCACTAAATGGATTCAACGGTTTCAGAATGCGATTGACACAGAATTCAATGCAAGGAACTATTTGATGCATTTAATGTGTGAACAATTAAAAAGAGGGAAATTAAACCATCCATTTTTAGAATTATCTGGTATTAATAGAGATCTAGAAATAATTGCACAGGAATTGAGTATATCTACATCTGGCTGCAGGAATTATATTAGTTCTAATTGCTGTACGGATATATTTCCTTCTTCAGAAAATGATCAAATTGGATCAGGCGATAGGCAGCGTGATAATAACATAATTATAGGAGCAGACAGTGATGTCCAGATAGATGAATTGAATCGTTTCATCGAGGATATGACGCAAATCAATCACAATTTACAAAATGAAGTGCATATATCAAATCAAAAACGAATGTATATTCAAAACGAGATCGATAGATGGTCAAAAGATCAAAATAATTTGACCAAAGCTTATTCAATTACGAAAATCGAACCAGATCCTTTTAAAACTGTAATTGAACAGAAAGACAATGAAGTAAGAAAGTATCGAATTCACTTTTTATCATACAAAAAGAAATATGAGGAATGCTCCAAATTATTGGATGATCATAAAAGACTTATAAACGAAGATAGGAAAATTATTGACCGCCTAGAAAATGAAATTCAAGAAATGAAGAAAAAAAATGTTTCAAATACATTGGCGCAAAATCCATTCGAATCAAATGAAGTTATAAATTATATTCATGATGTTTGTCAATTATTACAAGACAAATGTGTAACATTATCTGAGTCAAGCAATATATCGAAATTAGCACAAGTATTTAAATTTGATTGTTTTAGTCGTAAATTCAATGGATCCATCATTGAAAGAGATAATATCAAACAGTTAGAAGAGACAATAGCACAACAATTCAGAGATCTCTTTCAAACTTTGATTAAAGATTATGAATTGAAAATATCGCAGTTAATGGAAAGTGATCAACGTAAAATTAAGGATATCGAAAATTATTATGATCGTAAGGTACGGAGCATTGAACAAAATCTTGAGGAAAATAAAATGGAAATAACACAATTAGAAAAGATTATTAGTCGGAAAAACCTGTTATGTTCAAAAGAATCACAAACTGAAGACATGTGTAATTTATTGCAAACAGAAGCTGAATGCTTACAGGACGCCATTTCAAAAATTAAAAATCTCAGATCAGAATTAGGACGGCAGGGATGTTCCCATTTGAAGAAAATTAGAAAGTATGAATACAAAATTCAAAAATTGAAAAAGGAACACTCAAATAAAGAAAAAGCTTTAAAACTTGAACTAGCTACATTAAAAAGTGAAATAATGGCTGAGACGGGAGCCAAACACCAAAAAGAACTAGAGCAAGTTACCAATGACCTTGAACTAAAATATAAAACCATTTTAGTTGAAGCAATTCAAAATCAAAAGACTGAAATGATTTAATCCAGAGCGGTACGTAGTTTCACATTTGACTAGATTCAGTGAGTTTTAATACTGGCTGATTTCTAACACCTTAAACAACAATTACCGAATCCACATAACTTATGCTAATAACCAAACGTATTCAACTTACCTGGGTATTGTAATTTGTGGCACCGGTTTTGTTGATTCATTACAACCTGAAGAATTAAAAACATAATTTCGAATAAATAATGAGTTTTAATTATGAATTTAATGGTTCTTATACCTTCAATTTCATTATTAGATTTAGATATCTGAGTGATTTTATTACTGTACGCTTGAATTGGATTAGTGAGCAGATTTACTAAATTCTCTGGCATTGTATTAGATCGTGCTGTTGGCGTTGTTTCTATAGTAGAGGAACTAGCTATTGATTCGTTATCATTTTCCAATGATTCCGGTTCCTCTGGGTCAATTGGGGTCATATGATGGCTTGGTGTTATGCTGACTGTTGAGGGTGAACTACCAACTGATACAATGGTGCCACTGGTGTTTGCAACAATAGACGGAACTGTTGAAGTCACTGAACTGGTAAGTTCAACACCTGGAACTATTTCAGCTGGAATTGGTGGTGGTGGTGGCAGTGGCGACATTGGGTCTCTAGTGGAACTAACATGTAGAGCTTTTGGTTCCGGGTTTTTCGTATACAAATTTTCCTTTGGTGATAGAATTCTCATTTCCCTTAAACGGTTTCTTAATGTTTCCACCCAATCCTTCATTGTTTCCCTGTAAAATATAGATTTTTTTAAAATTTCATTGATTCAGATCAATGGAGCTTATACTAACCATGAAGTTGTTTGGAATCGAATAACTTCATCAGACAGAGTAATTACAAACTCATATTCGTGCTCAACGGGCACCAAAGTATGCGAAATATGAAGTGTTGATTGCAGCGATGCTGTCCATTCTGGAGCATGAGTTACGGCATGCTTTGGATCACTGTAACCCTCTAAAATTGGTTCATTGTCATTGTGTATACAAAGAACAACCCAGTAAAGTTCAGGTTTCTAAAATTATGGAACAAATATATACGATATTGAATGATTGAATAACTTAATGAAATTCAGGAAATGGATTACGTACTTTCACATTGATCAAAATTCTTCTCGTTTCAGGAAATATTCTCTTTAGCCATGTATTTTTATGTATTTCTCTAAAATGAGCTTGTCGCGAAAACATTGCATTACTAATATCAGACTATTTGATTATCACTGAATATCACAAATAACACAAACAATTTACTAAATTAGATCATTGATTTTATATCAGATGAATTAGCAACGTGCCAATATGAAATTTCGATTGTAACTAATTCATTATGAACACTAAATGATGTTACACTTAAACGTTTTCAGCACTTCACTAAAGGTAATTGATACAAGGTAAATACTGAATTTTATCCAAATTAGGGTATTTACTTGGTATCACACACCAAATTTTAGATTTCTAACTAAATTTTAACAGCATAAGTTATCGATATGCGAAGAAACCCACTCACTGAATAAGAAAGAAGTTAATTGTAAAATTTACAGTGTCAAAATTACCCAACAGTTACTCTCACCTTGGTGCCTAACAATAATGATCAAAGAGAATTAAAAGAAATCGCACTAAGCCATACCACTCAGTCAGACTTTACATCTGGTATATTCTATTGTAGTGGTGGGTAAAACCGAACAGCAAACAGCCTCCAATACTTTCTTGAAAGACAAAATATATACGTTTATAACAAAGCCGAATTTGAGTGCACACCTGTGACTGTAATCAAGCAGGTATATCGTAGGTTGATTATGTATGTATAACAGACGGTTAAAAACGTACCTTTGTGTTAATGTGTATCACAAGAATGCATTAAAATTTTTATAAAGTTGTATAATTGCTTGCAACACAAGATAGTTTAATTGATATGATCGCAAAACAGAGATTCATTTATTCATGTTGATTTACAAATTTGTCAACAAAATTATGAAAATATTTTCAATAATACATTGCATTGTAATGCGTTCAATGTTGTCCGCAATAAACAATCAACTATTATACAAATTGAATTTATAATGGGAAAATAAAACAACTAGGATTATGGCTTTTTTTGGTGGATTAAAAATATATTTCTATATTTATATCACATTTTCTTATAAATGCTTTATCTTATTTTTTTTTTGTCATTTTCTTAAATTAATCTATAATTAAAGTATATTGCAATCTTTCTTCTAAATAATATATAGTTATATTCAGTATAGTCAGCCGTTAGTGAACGCATATCAAGAGAATCTTTAGTAGTTTTCAAATTAATTCAACAACAAAAAATAAATTTTCTAAAATTAGCTAAAAAAGCCTAGTAAAATCGAATACTATTATTTTCGTTTATATCGTAAATCCCCATTAGTTAGTTGTGGGTAAGAATTTTTGTTTTTGTTTAGTAATTGAAAAATTGATTTAGCTGGCACCATAACACTAATTATATCATGATTAAAAACAACATCACATCCATATTTTGTAACACTGTCCGAAAACATTTAAAATTAATTACACATTTAACATTATTAATATCATCTAAGATAAATTTTCTTATCTCATAAATTTCATTTTTTTCGTTTTTAATAAAAATTAATATTTCCAAAGAGAGTATTTTAGTAATCAACTGAATCACCAAATCACAATAATTGATTTGTATATTATTCTATCAGATGAACACAAAAAACACTAACAAGGAATGAATTCAGAAATAACGGTTAATCTTTCACGGGATTCTGTATTATAAAAAAAAAACATTATAATAAGTAGAGCATAAAGACTAAACAACGTTGATATCATTTGACCTCAGATAAATTTTGGTGATTTTTTTTGTTATGAATTTTCCAATACAATTAAGACTTGTATTATATTTTGGTGATTTTTTTTTCCAGTGGTGGCATTTTTAAATAAATGAATATCATCTTAATTTTAAATTGCAATATCGTTCACTAAATTATAAAAAAAATTAAGTAAAGATAGTCATATTTTCAACGTAGAATAAGGACTGTTAAAAGGAGATATATATATTGGGGCATCGGTTGATGATTATGTAGCCGTAGGGACTAACGTTAAGGTTGGTACGAACTCTTCTGCCAACGGGTTTAATGTGGACGTCTCAACTAGGGCACTTCTTACCTTTAATGCTGACAACACTTCACAATAAGGTGAGGATCTATGAGTAAATTGTATTTCATTAGTATACAATACATCGATCATTAAATTAACATCATTATTGTCTTACTCATTTTGGTCATTACTTCTATCGGAGCTTGAATCATTTGTATTATCATCTAAACTTTCGTACGTCATGAATTCCAAACACTCTTGAGCTAAAGCTTCTTCCTCTAATCGTTTCATTTCCTATCAATAAGATAATAGACGATATCATTATGATAATGATTATCCATAGATTACAAATATCGATATACATACATTTTTATCAAACTCCTCTTCGTTCTCCATCCACAAATATTCAGAGAAGTCATCCTCAAAACTGCTCTCTAAATCATTCGTCCCATCAAAATCATCAGCATCCAGCTCATAAGGTGGCTCACCATGACCATAATAGTCATTGCCGGCTGGACTTGTCGGGATCTTCATTATCATTTCAGAATAGCTAAAAATTCAAAACTAGATTGTAGTTAATAACTTCAATATGTTATTTAATAAAATAAAGTATTGTTAACTGCATAACAGTAATATCTAATGGAAGATAAACTTTCCAGCGCAAATTGTATGAGAATTGAAAATCATTTGAAATTGCCAATACCGGAAACTGGCAAATCGTTACTGGTATATTATTTTCATACCGTAAATTTTTGGTTGGCTCCAAGGCCCAGTTCACATGAAACCCATATTTTTTAATTAAATAATTCCACCCGTATTTTCATACGATTTATTATATGATGGTACCGTGCTGGTATTTTCAGACACTGATAATAATTGTTTAATACGTGACACAAGGTATTACAAATTAGGTCTTTGCCTCTATTTAATTGTACGGCGTAATTTATTTTCTACCAACATCGGACACCATTTAGTTCACACACAATGGCTGAAGGTTGTTCGCGAAATCATGTAAAAAATCATCGCCTTTTGTCAGCCAATTTCGTTGGGATAGACTACAATCAATAGGTGATACACAATCCTTACCTCTGTGATGTGCGAACAGATAAATAACTAAATTATTAGTTTCACTAAAAATTTTGAATAAAACACGAAAAATTTGGACCAAGAAGGAGCTGCTTTTACACTTAAACAATGTTACAGCTGTTTGCCTTTTGGTTTCATTATCTCACTGTCACTGAAACGAAAAACAAAACACAATACGAAAACGTAGTAGTATGAGTGTATGAAATGTGTAAAAATAAAGTAAATCTGCATGATACAATTATTCAAGTACAAGTATAATTGCGTCCCTTCAGTCGTAGAGTGACAAATGAGCTCTTGTACCATCCAGAATATTGCCTTAAGAAGTAGATTGCGGGATACTCAATAAGCCAGTGTAAAAGATTTTCCAAAAATCAAATTTACTCGGAGGATAATTTTAAAAATATAATTCATACAATTTGAAAATACATTGAAGATTCTTTGCTCTTAGATATTCTAACGCGATTAACTCGAAATGTAGTTGTTAACTTGTGCCCTTATTGAATTAAAGCAACGATTGTATCATTGTAAAACGGTATGGATGACAGAAAGTTTTAAAATTTTATTGGCGCTATTTTAGAATGCGATAAACAATTTATTAGTAATTTAATTATCTGGAATTATTTTTAAAATTCATTAATTTGCATAACAAATGATCATATCTTTATAAATTTGTTTACGAAATTTTTGATGTGGGTTTCTAAATTGTTGAATAGGTTGCCGTAATGATGAGTATTGCATAGGTAAAGTATCTGTAACCGGACATGGAAGATATAAAGTACATGAAAACTAAACAGTTTAAATTCAGCAATTAATGCAACACTTTAAACCAGACATTTGAAATTATTGCGTTCTACTCAACAATTTTAATTTGTTCCTGAAGATAGTGGTATTAATAATCTGTATTTTACATTCACTAGTAAGTTTGTATCATAAATCACCGCAGGAAGTGGATTTTTTGATTTTCAATATTTGAAAACTCAAATTTATTATTAGTTTATGTTGGTTGGCAACGTAGATCATTTAAAAAAAAAACTCAAATTATTATGTAATTTGTTGTTTAATTAAATTCCCAATGTCATCCTACAACCTGATTATG
The DNA here is from genome assembly GCA_001014335.1 of Coboldia fuscipes. Lineage (NCBI taxonomy): Eukaryota > Metazoa > Arthropoda > Insecta > Diptera > Scatopsidae > Coboldia > Coboldia fuscipes. The sequence continues at coordinate 379,937 of JXOR01000727.1, read as the reverse complement.
GTTTTGGGAGCTGTTTATCAATAAGATTCTTTGTAATCCGGGTTGTATTGATTCAAAATTACAACAATTTTTTTTACAGATATTCTTCGTTCAAATGATTCAGAATGGAGGAAAAAGATACCAAAGAACTGTAAGTCTCATTTGCTATATCTAAATTTAATTTATATCTAAAATAATTATTTTTATATTTTAGGCATGGGTTCTGTAAAAGATTTCTATATTTTTTCGTTGTTTATAATCGAACCATAATAATGTTGCTAATTCCGTTGATTCTATCACCGTTAGTTATATATTGGTCACCGGTAAAGTTCAAATATTTTTATCAGGATGATGAGTGTTTCTAATTTCATTGTCTGTTAATAGGTCTTCCTTACAGCTTATTTGTCACTGGTAATGGCAGGTTACTGGATATTTGAAGTCATTCCTTTACAAGCAACTGGATTGTTACCAATCATTTACCTACCAGCAATGGACATAATGGTATCCTACTTTTTAATAATCTCTGTTAGTTATATAAATTTTTTTTAAAGGATACCAATGAAGTGACAAGCGAATACATGACTGGTCGTATTGCCAGTATGATTGGTAGTCTCATAATATCAACAGCATTAATTCACAGTGGTCTAGCGAAACGATTTGCCCTATACTTTCTTCATTTTTTTACTTTCGATCTGGCAAAGTGAGAATGTATTTACCATGTATCTGCTGATCTTCTAATTACAATGTTAACTTTTTAGAACAAATTTTCTTATAATGTTATTTGCTGCACTCCTGTCCATAGTCGCACCAAATGTGGTGGCAACAGCTCTGTTACTGCCAATTGTCGGTGAATTAGTGGTGGCACATAATGAGGTGATAATCGTGTAACTTTATTAACAGTTTGTCATTCATTAAATCTATGAATAAATTTTAAGTTGGATGGAAATCAATTTTCAAGCCAATTAGAAGTGGTGGAGGAAATTGAGTGAGTATCGAAATATTCTGTAATAAATATTAATTTGCATGAGTGAAACATTTTGTTCTAGAGACCAACGTCCAAGTCGAGTGGCAATTGCATCTTATCTATGTTTAGCATATGGTGTTTGTATCGGTGGCATTATTACAATGGCTAGTAATCCACTTAACATTAATTTCGTCTGCATATATCATGTGTAAGTAATGGAACTTTATGTATTATGTTAATTTTTCTAATTTTGTTTCCTTATAGATTATTTCCAGATGAAATTAACATATCTTTTCTGCAATGGTCATTGTATGCCATCATACCTGCTATTCTTTTATTTTTAATAACGTGGCTATGGATACAAGTGATTTATCTACATTTGGGAAGGTATTATTTACTTTTAAGTTTTGTATTATTTACTTGTATTTACATTTTCGTCTTAAATTTTAGTGAAGATTATCGCACCGCATTTACATATCCAGATGCCGTTGTAAATCAATTTAAAATGCAATTAAAAACCACTTATACCACAATACCTGGAATGTCGCAACATGAAATTATGGTGTTAGTGTTAATTACTATCATGATATTCGTTTCATTTTTAAATTATCCTGGCTTTGTTTTTACACGAGTACAACAAAAGGAAGATGAAATGTAACGTTTATTAACTTATTCAATGGATGCAAAAGTATTAATTTCATCTATTGTACTAGACTAGTCAAGAATCCCACTCTGATAGCATTAATTATAATTGCTATGTTTATAATACCTGCAAGATTTACCTTTCACAGGGCATTGTGTGGTCCATCTGTAGTACCGAATAAAGCAAAATTATTGAATTGGGATGCTGTACATAGACATGTTCCTTGGTCTATTATATTCATTATTGGTGAATTCGATTTTTCAATTATTTATTCAAATTTAATTGAATAACTATCATCATTTACAGGTGGTGTGATGGCTGTGATGAAGGGTTGCGATATGAGTGGCTTATACCAAGTTCTATTGGAATATCTTGCGGAACATGAGAGTGATGATGAAATATTTAATCGGCTGTATATTTATGCTTTATTTTTTGCAAATATTTTGAACAATGCCAGTGTGAATACAGTGATATTGACACTATTTGGAGAAATGGTAAGAAAGAGCTTCCGTATAAATAATTTATTAATTATTATAGAATTATATTAGGCAATGAATAACGGTGTTCATCCACTCAAATATATGCTGCCGGCTGCAATGATAATGGGTAATGCTTACTTATTTCTGACATCCACTGCATCTAGCATTATATTGTATGGTCAGAAGCATATTAACTCAATCCATACGGTAAAATAGTTTTAGTTACAAATGAAATCAGACAATGATTTATCCAATTTGATAGTTTATAGGTGGCAGTTTTCCATCATTGATGGTTGTAATTTTATTCGTTGGCTGCTTTAAACTTTATGGTGGTGTAATTATACCAGAAGTTGACAATGAATATAAACGAAAGGATTTGAATGTAACTGAAGCTATGGAAAATATTCGGAATGTATGCTATTTGTGTGGATATGGTTGATATTTTATCAGATCACGTACACACTGAATTCACTTTGTATGATAATATGTATATTTATTGACATAATATAATGTAAAGATTTTTTTCAAAATAATTAAATTGGAATTTATTTCAATTTCCATTCTACTTATTAGTCCATTGAGAGATTTAATAAAATGAACAACCAATTACAAAGTTTCGTTCCAGTTTCTGATGGAGATGCAATGCGAGTAGAAGACTTGTAAATATTCATTTAAATATCGATTGATTGTGTTCACTTCTAATGCTAATAATTTAATTATAGCACGTTATGGGAGCGTCTCAATCTGCTACCATGGAAGCATATCTTTCAATTGATCGTTGTTCCCATCATATTTCTACCGCTCTTTTTTTATTACGATACTTCTGTGGTATGAAAATTTTAGTGTCGTTAAGGGATGCTTTAGTTATTGATGTGTTTATTTTCAGAAAACGAGATGTATTTATGTGATTTTGGTCCATATAACGTATTATATTATCATGGTGATACCATGCCAGATAATAAGTCTTCTGCCACTGGTATTATTTCCACTATTAAGGATTGTAGTAAGGCTAAGAGGATTCCTTTAAGAAGATTTATTTTCGTAATTATTTGTATTATTCATATGTACTTCGTTTTAGTCAACTGAAGAAGTGTGTAGGGCGTATGCTGGTTCTGGTAATGCATTCTTTATTGGTGGAGCTCTTACTGCATCTGCCATGATTCATTCTCAATTGAATCGACGTATTGCTTTGAAAATTATGCAACTAGTGGGACCAAGTAGTACCTTGTGAGTTAAATTCAAAATATTTGAATGTATAATTGTTCCGTTGAACCGATGTTGAAACATTTTAGATGCTTGCTCGCAACAATGTCGTTATGTACATTTATATCCGTGTTTGTTCCTAACACAGTGGCCAATGCGATATGTTTTCCGATTTTCCAATCCCTTTTGAAGGAACTACGAATTGTAAGTGATTAAAAATTTGCTTTATAAATAATTATGGATTTTAATATTTTTAGAATCAAGTATTGAGAGAAACTGGTAAACAGCCAGATAATGCTACGGTATGTTTTTTCTTATGTTCTACATATTCTGCTACGATTGGAGGAATAGCTACTTTGATTAGTTCAGATGCTCATGTAGAAGCTGCAATTATTTATAAAAAGTAAATCATATCTAGATTTCTTTATCCCAATTAACAATATATATATATGTACAGATTATATCCAAATAATCCACCATTTACGATATTGCAAATGGCATGCGTTGGAATACCATTAACTATTGCTTTGTTATTAGGAATTTGGTTTTATATGGCGTACTCTCTTTTAGGTTTCAAAAAGTAATTTATTATTACTAAACTAGATTAATATTGAAGTAAAATTTATTTGCATTCATTTTTAGGAGAGATAGTGAACAAATTTCAGAGAACGAATTTAAAGAAATAATTACTGAAGATCTAGACTCAATGGGATATATCACGACACATGAAAAAATGGTTCTTTTAGCTTTGATTATTGGATTTATTTTGTTTATCACTGCAACCGTATTATTATATGCGCAATATTCATCTGTTTATTATACAATTACGTGCATTATGATGACCATGATAGTATTATTTTTCATGCTACCAGATGAATTTCAGGCATGGAAATTTTGCAATCCTAAAATCGAAGTTCCTACTAAGTCAGCTGGAGCCCTATTTACAAAGGAAATGATACAAGGAATTAATTGGAAAGCCATATTTATTGTTGGTGAGAAGAATAACTAATTTGATTTGATTTCAATGTTATATGAAACATAATTTTAGGTTCTACATTGACAATGGCTAAAGGACTCGATCGTGCAAAAATACTTGAACTAGAATCATATGTTAGTAACATCAATCATTTTACGTGGATGGAGAAATATCTGGTAACGGCCATATTTATAACATTGATAACGAACTTTATCTCTTCGGTGGCAGTAATGAAATTATTTTTACCAATGTCGTTAGCCTTTGTAAGATGATAATTTCTTCTTCCTTTCAAATTCTAATTTCGATTAATACATTTTATTATTCTCAGGACATTGATGAACATAAATTTCATTTGTTTATTTTAATTACATACTGTGGCGGTTTCACATTCTTATTTCCATTTGGTTCACCCCCGAATGTTGGTGTCACCCATGGGCCTATTGTCATTCCTACATGGAAGTTTGTATGGACTGTTGAGCATGATTTACTTTGGTCATCTATTATTTAGATATGTCTTTTTCAAATAGATTAAAATTGGTATAATTCCAACAATTTACTCAATTATTTGTTACCTTGCTATTGGAACTTGGCTGTCACCACTAGTATTCCCACAGTTTGATTATGATATGCTTTATCCTAATCTAAATGCCACTAGGAAAATGTTTAATATTAATGATATTAATGAAATAGATGGTTATGTAGATTACCCATGAATTTTTATGCAACTTTTATTCTTTATAATATTTAAATAAATTGTTTTTATATCTCAACAAAATTTTCTAAACTATTTGATTTGAAAATTAATGCCAGGATTAAAATTATCTTGAAAATGTTATAAAAGTTCAAAGAATTACGATTCTCATGACCAATATGTAGTTGATTTCCCTTTTTAATATCATTTACTAAAACAAAGTTCACTCAGATTATTATTTTCATCAGATCCATATGAATTCTTGTTGAATGAGTCAATTTTTTTAAATTTTCGATTGAAATTGTTGAAATATCTTTGTAATAAGTGATCAAAAATGGACCAGTTTGCTACAAATGAAGATGAAGATTCAGTAGAGTTAGAAGACTTGTATGATTTTATATTGAATTATTATCACAATTGTTTATAATAATTATCTATTTATTTAAATTAAGTACATTCTTTGAACGACTGAAAATGATGCCATGGAAACATATATTTGAGTTGATTATAGTACCAGTAATGTATTTACCGATATTTTTAATTTTTGGAACTACTGTGGTAATACAAATTAAGTCTTACAATTGTACATGGTGTTGACCAGTAATTTGATTTCAGAAAATGCGTTGTTTATATGTGATTTTGGTTCATGTTACATATTACATAATTATGGTGATTCCTTGTCAAATCATTGGTCTCTTACCATTGGTGTTATATCCTTTACTAGGCGTTGCGGTAATCAAATGTTAATATAACTATTGACCTGTAAGTATTATAATAATAATTTTAGTCCACTGAAGATGTGTGTCAGTCATATGCTGGAGCTGGTAATGTATTCTTCACTGGTGGAGCATTGACTGCTTCCGCTATGATGTACTCCCAATTAAACAAACGAATTGCTTTAAATATCATGCAACGAGTTGGACCCAACAGTTCATTGTAAAAATAAAAAATAAAATTTTGAGATTAATTATCTATCGATGTAATGAAATAATATTTTAGATGTTTGTTGGCCACAATGTGTTTGTGTTCAATTATATCAATATTCGTTCCAAATACTGTGGCAAATGGTATTTGTTTTCCAATATTTCGAGCAGTCTTGGCTGAGCTACGAAGAGTAAGTTTTTAAATTGCAATATGAGTAAAAGTAATGAAAATCTAATTGTAGTACAATATAATGGAAGGATCGGAAACGGAACCAGCTGATAAAAATACGATTTGTTTCTTTTTTTGTGCTGCGTATGCTGCAACCATTGGTGGAGTATCAACCCTGATTAGTACTGATGCACATGTTGAAGCTGCATTGATATACAAAAGGTGCAAATGTTTTGGATATTATTTGTTATTTGTATATAATTAATGTTCCTTATTTGCAGATTATTCCCAAGTAACCCGGCACTATCATTAATTCAAATGGCTTGTGTTGGTATTCCATTGATGCTAGCCATGTTATTTGGAATTTGGTTCTATATGGCTTATTTCTTATTGGATTTTACAAAGTATTAGTTTGTCGTAAAATGATTGTTAGAATATTTTAGTTATTATTTTAAGATTTCAGGTCTAAAGAAACTATAATTTCGGTTGATGAATTCAAGAAATACATTTCACAAGATTTGAGGGAAATGGGTGGAATTTCTACCCATGAAATTATGATATCGTTGGGTTTGATTTTTGGACTATGTTTGTTCATTGTCACCAGTATCATGTTTTATGCGCATAGAGCTTCAATTTATTATATAGTCAGTTCAATTATGATGACCATGATTGTATTATTCTTTATGTTACCGAACCAATGTGATTCATGGCGTTTCTGCATCGGAAGAGAAGGTGGTTATAGATGTTATTCTACTTAAAAATACTGGCTGATTTCTTTTCCTGTGTTTAGAAGTGCCTACTAAATCAGCAGGAGCTCTATTCAACAAAGAACACTTGAACGCTATCAACTGGAAAGGAATTTTTATCGTTGGTATGTATTTCAAGAAACATTATGCCAATCGTATAGTTAACAAATTTTATTATTCAGGATCTACATTAGCAATGGCTGATGCAATTGGTCGTTCAGAATTATTAGATCTGGAACCATATATTGTTCATATTGATCATTGGTCGTGGGTAGCGAAATATTTACTCACAGCAATTTTCATTACAATTATGACTAATCTAATATCTTCTGTGGCAATTATGAAAATCTTTTTACCAATGTGTTTAGCATTTGTAAGACAACCATTGCTATACATTTTACATTTTATAATTAATATTACTGTTGCAGACTACGGAAGAACACAAATTCCATTTATTTATCCTTATTATATATTGTAGTGGATTTACTTTCTTTTTTGCATTTGGTTCACCACCGAATATTGGTGTCACTCATGGGCCAGTTGTGATTCCAACATGGAAATTCGTAAATACGATTTTATTCACTTACATTCAATAATAACTTGAGGGATTTTTTATAGATGTGTATGGGTGTTATTCCTACAATATATTCGCTGCTTTGTTACCTGGTTATTGGACCTTGGGTAGCACCATTGGCATTCCCGCAGTTTGATTACAGCATGGATACACCTGACTTGAATGCAACTAGAGGAATGTTTAATTTGAATAATATTTATGAAATTGATAGCTACGGTTATGAAAACATCTACATACAATGAATATTATTTATTTTCTTAACTGATGGTATATTTTTTAATTTCAAATTATACTCACAAATATATTTGTTTAATATTTACAATTAAATTTATAAATGATAGTCATCATCGAATTTTAAATTGTATTCATCGACATACTTTGGATATTTAATAATACCATTTCCTGGTTGAATTCGAGGTTTCTATAAAATAGTAAAATAATAGCTTCTGAATTTATAAGATACCTTTTAATGATTTGTATAAGTTCGTTGTCATTATTAAACACTTGGTATGTTATTTATTCAATTGCTATAAGTTAGCAGGCATATCTAATTAGTATAATTACCAAATTATTCGGCATTCGTTGAGGTAATCTATTCTGTCTCATGCAATGCAATTGTGAGAGGATCAAAACCATTATAACGAACGATACTAAAACAATTACCATAGTAGCAATTGAGATACCTGAGGAAAAGGATATTTAAACCGTTTAATTTATTATCAATATGATATTAAATATTTACTTTTATACAGCCGTTTCTTTTCAATATCCTCATATATTGTCTTATTCGTTGCTTCATTATGTAAAGTAGAGTCAGTCATAATTTCAGTGCTAGGCTCATGGCTATTACTTATAGTTATTTCTGAATGATCCTGGGGAAGCTTTTCCTGATTTATTGGATTGATTTTAGTAGTTATTTCAGTTATAGCTGTTGGATTCGGTAATGCAATGGTTAAATGCTGTGGTACTTGGACCGTTGTTAATATAGTGGTATCTTTTGGTAATTCAATAGTAAGATAAGGTGCTGTGATTGGAAACGTATCAGTAAGTGAAGGAATTGTACTGTCTTTACTTTGAAGAACTTCTGTTGTGAAATCAGGATTGATGAACTCTTTGTTAGAAGAGAAATCTGGAGGATCGATTGTTGTGACACTGGTCGCATCATTGAAAGAATTTTCTGTTAAACCATCCGTAGTTTGTATATCAATTGATCCTTTGGAATTTTCTGTTGTTATATGCACAATGACTGGAGAAGTTCGTGTGGGTAATGAAGAAGTTTTAACTTCTTCTGTTAATGTAATTGAAGTTGTGGGTCTAATTGAAGTCGATACTAAAGTATTATCAGACGTAATTATGATGCTATTGGTTTGAGAGTTTGTTATCAATTCAGTAATTTTTGTTTCAGTTACCACTTCTACTTCTTCTGAAACATCAGGAACTGCAATGACTGTAGCATCTGTTGGGCTAGTTGAGTTTGGGTTGAGTTTCGATTTTGAATTCATTTTCGTAGTAGTTAATTGCGATTTTTCTAATTCATTCATTGCTGTGGTTAATGGAATAACATTCTGTGACTTTCCAATTGTAATTTCAGAAGTCGTGGACTCTTCATTAACTAATGTTACCATATCTGTATATATTGTAGTTGCAATTGATGTTGTAGAAAGTTCAGAAGTATCTGATTGTAATGGAAGTGTGGTTCTCGTTATGTTTCCTATGATGATTTTATCTGTTATAGTAGTTTTCATTGTCAATGTGGTTGTTTCCAGTTTAATTTCGCCATTCATTGATGGCATTTGCAGTGTTGATTTAAGATCAATGGAATTAATATTATTCCTATCTAATTTGACAAAATTAGTATCTGAACATTGACATAAAATATCTTTAGTTCGTGATTCAATCAATTTACATCCCTGATCATTCCAAGTTTTATTATTCCATGACGCACACTGTAATAATAATTCTTTTGTAACGGCGATTTTATAAAAAAATAAATGTCTTACTTGATCATCCTGAGATCCAGAGAAATCCTCTCTTCGTAAATAAATTTTATATTCTAATTGATCAATAGTAGGAAAAAGAAAAACACCATAAACATCATCATTTGTAGAGTTGAAGAAATCTTTTAGAAATGCTGTGGCCAAACAATATGTTGAATCAGCAGTAGGTTTTGAGGTAACTACAATTGGAACACTTTTCGAAAATGTTGCAAATGGAATATATAATGTAGATTGGTGCAATCCTTCAGATGTAATCACTCTCACTTCAGTCGATAGCAGTTTATGTTCTTATTGTAATAATGTATAAATATTGTAATAATGTAAATATTGCTACGAACCACATTAAATATGCATTAACTTACCGATTAAATTTGGAGCAAACTCACAAAATTGTTGAAGTAAATAGGATAGCTTTTTCAGGAAATTCTCCTTAACAGTTTTTAGAATTTGATTATCAGTTGATTGGAGAACTTTTTCAGTTAAGTCCAATGTTAAATAGATGTGATCTTTGTCCAATTTCCTCACTTTAATTGATGTACCATTTCGGTCATTTTCAATAGAATTCAGTTGACATGAATCTAATATCCTTAACATTTCAATATTTATGTCTTTATTAGTTTGAACAAGCTCTGGATTATCATTGACAATTTTTGCAAAACCATAAACGTCTGTCTCACAAAAGTTCATTTCAGTTGATTTTTCTTTGAAATGTTTTATGGCATCATTGAATGTCTTGTTCAAATTTTGCAAATAGCTCGATGACTGAAATCACATTAGAGATTAATTTTGAAAATCACATTGAAAGATATCATTACCGAATATGTGAGCAATGAGAGTTTAGTCAATGTGTTAGCAATTTCAAAATCATTCCTCAGAATGATCGTTGTGTTAAGTTGTTCATTGAAGAACATCAGATCTTCGTTAGTGAGATCATCAATGGAAGTTTGTATTTCAGGCCCAAATGATTGTTTACAAGCATCTAGTGCATCACAAACTTTATAAAATGTTTGAATTGGATTTTCTAAAAACAAACAAATGAAAAACTCTAATTTTGTTTAGAATAATTCTCACCTGAAAATGGTAAAAGTGTGGTATATATTGGTATTTCAAACAAATCTCCAAGTGATATAACTTTAGAATCAACAATACAGTAAAACTTATATCGCACAGGCCGAAAAACGGTATAGTTCGTTAGAATTCCTCCAGTGAATTTAAACTCTTGTTTGACAGCAGTCCCATTTAAGGGTGATACCATTAAAGGTAGTATGTTTGGCGGATTACCAGTAGTTATTTGAATATCTATTGATGTGGTTGTTATCTTGTCAAGAACAATATTTGGGTTCTTGATGTCGATTGGCTCTGGACAAATAATATTTAGACGGAACTTATATCTGAAATTATTTAGAATCTGAATGAATTAATTGGTTAAATTGTTGTGTATATAGTTAATGAGTACCTTGTATTCGGTTGAAATATTGTTTCCCCTTTGGTGTTCAGAGCAGGAATGGACATACTTATGGTTTTCGATACTGTACTATTTTCAAATTCTATGAGCTCTGATAGAAAATTTTCCTCAAGATCATAGACAATTATATTTCCAAAACTATTAGAAGGCTAAAAATAACTATCGCATAATATACATATGTAATTAGTTCAATGTACTCACTATCAGTGTTGTATCTATAAAACCATATGAGTCTTCCGTTATCGCTGTCCACTTTGCGTGACATCCGGCCACCAGGTAATCAATTACAGTGTCAACATGAAGCGAATCATTTGTTTTAATGTAAGCAATTGCCGTTTGAATTATTGGTTTCGCTACTAATTTTGTTTGAATTGAAACAGAACAGGAGACAGTTTTGATTTTTCCATTATCTGTTATATCGGCAATTATTTTATACCTATGGATTTTTTTTTAGACATTTTTTATATAAACATGCAATTTATTGTATACTCACTCGCCAACTGTCTCGAATCTTTGCCATAGTGATTTTGTAGTTGAATTTGTAGGATTTTCACATGCTGAACCATTAATTTTTTCACATTTCCAGTTAATCTATCCATTATATCATTCAGTTTATTGCAGTAATTTGGTGTTTATTAAATACAAACCTTCAGATTTAAGTCAATACCAATGGTTTTACCTAATCTATTTATGATTATCCTAAATGGATATCGTCTTCCTGGGCCAGCTACCAAATTGACGGGCAGAATTGAATAATTTGATATTGGTGGAAATATTCGAATAGTCAATTCATCCTAAGAATCATCAATTAATTTTAACTAATCGTGTAATAATTCAAATGTCTTACTGAAATCAATTTCATATTAGTTTCTGCTTGAATTACTGTACTTGTGAGCTTATATCTATGGCTCTCTACTAATCTATTACTCGGAAGTGCCAAGATTGTTCCCTTGCTGTGTGTTTCTATCAATTCTTTTGTTTTTAAATCTTCAATAGTCCATTGATACTGAATATAAAATAGAGATTTAAATCATTTCTCGTTAGATTTTAATAATATACATCATATTTGATACATAATAATTATTTTGTGGCACACAAAATTCGAGTATTCCAACAGCCCTATATTCAAGTGTGGTGTAGGTTTCACTGGGACCATAAAGAAGAAAAGTTGCATCGGTGAGAACCTATTATTTTTATAATTTTGACAGAATTAACACATCAACGGATTACTAATAATAACAAATTAGGAAATTAGGGACAAATTGCACCAACCGTTGTACCATCTGCAAAACTGGATTCAAATGAATCATCCTTGTATTTTACTGTATATGTCTTATGTTGTCCAACCGTGGAATTCGCTTTCAGGCCTTCGATGTCGAATGAATAAATGACTCCTGAAATTAACTAAAGCTCATTTTATCATTATTAGTTAAATATTTTGTTGAAAATATTTCAATGCCTCTAATTACTTCAGTCTTATTGATGGAAATAAAATTTTCATTAGAGATCTTTTCATTATCCACTGTATTAATTTTACTCTCAAGTTCATAAATTGATTTCCACACCAGTAATGTTTGCCTTTGGCTCAATGCTTCATCAATAAAATCAACAATTTTAATTTTTACACGATACGTTAGATTCAAATCACTCCTGGGTTGTAATACAATTGCAATAGAGTCGTCATTCACTAAGTCATCACCTGTTTCTTCTGAATCACATATCACTTGTGGTGCGATTATACGAAAATAATCATCCTGCTATCAAAATCAAATTTAAATGAAGGATCTTTATTTAATTCCTAATCAAATGCCTTACTTCATCTTCTGATAATCCAAATACCAAACCAACTAAGAGAATGCCTATGAATCTAAACATGTTTTAAAATAATCCTTTTACCATGACGAGGAAAATGTAACTGAAGTATTAAAATTTGAAAAGGATGTCGTTTTGCAATGGAAATGAATCAAATGTTTTGTCCATATTTGAATAATAATAGTTGCGCATAATTTTATTTCAATGAATTTATAATAATAATTATAATGTAAGTTGCATGTCCATTTATTTGCTATTAACTATTATGTCCCTAAAAGTAGTATTAATGGTTGGTGATATAGTGAATTAGTGTCGATATTTTACATAAACATAACTCAAAACCATTCATTAATTTTTAACGTTGCTCATGAACTATTTTAATGTCCATATTCATGTATACGACGTGTTGCAGCGGCTGCGTGTTTAATTGCATCTAAGGACACTTGTTGGGAAATTAGAGACAATTTGAATTGAAGCAATACAATTAGGTAAATTGCAATTGTTGTAAAGCTCTGAAAGAATTTATAAAACAAATTACATTTATCAAGATTCAATATTATCTTCATTGCTCACAGATGTGAGTAACTCTCTGTTGACGTTTGCGTATCCTTTTAAACTCACTATAGCCGGATTCATTTCAATGGCTTGAATAAATAGGTCGATCTACAATGGAATAACATTTAATTCAATTAATGGTTTAATTTCAAATGAATTATACCTCCTTTTGTGCTGGTTGATCAATATTTAAAAGATTTATCGAAAGAAGGGTGTCTTGAACACCTTGAGCCACTTCAAGTGTCGTTTTATGACTGCAATCACAGAATATGAACAGTAATGTTGAACAGTATATTGCTGCTACGAATAATCCAGTTTCTTTGAAAGAAAATCCAACACCATGATCGAAGATTTCCGAAAGTGCACCATATACAGCAATCGTTATATTAACGAACCTGAAAGTTTGACTCGATTAGTATTGAATGGTTAATTGATAATTCAAATATTTACGTACATAAATAAACAATAAGTAGAATATGTCCTTGTATATGCGTTGCCTAAAATTTGAAGGATTTCACTCAAATTCAACCATAAGAATCTGTACTGAGATATAACAGCAGCATTACAATTGATTCCAACGTCCTAAGAGTTTGAATTTCTAATAAAAGTTAATTTTTATGTTCAATAATTATAATACCCTCTTGAATGATTCAGATAGACTTCTGGAGGCTTCTTTAATACCACGACAATTAATATACCACAGAGCACTGTTCATATTAATCATGGTCACAATATGATAATATGCTGACGTGTGCCATAAAAGAAACCCATCTAAGAGTACCGTTAGTGATAGTAAAAAAAGTATTGCACACAATAGACAACCAATGGATATTACAATGATGAGGGTTTTCAAATGAGGAAATTGAAGTGAATTTCCAGTGACTCGAAAGTAACGAACTTGAAATGTGGCCCACATGGTTTTATAAGCGGCCACATGATTCGCTACTCCCCATCCCACAAACGGAATCCAAAAATGTGGGACCAAAAAAATTACGAAAATAATTGCATAAATATAATCATCAAATTTTCGTGTTGTTTGTAAAATTTGTAATCTCTCATATCCGACAATAACTACGATGACTGAAGTTAGAATGTAAAAACCAACGGCATATGCAGTTGCTGACGATTTCCAACTAAAGGTGACTGTACCTGGAGCAGATCGAATGATTGGCATTACCGCCAAAACTCGGAATAAGATCAAAAGCAATTTATGGTCCCGATAAAATTGATCATGAATTTCTCGAGTATTTCCATCAGCAGAATTTAATTGTGATCGATTGATTCTATCCTTTTCTCTTTCAACCAAATGGGGAGCAACGTTATTTATATTTTTATCCGTATTCGTTGAATCCCAAATGCGAGTCATATCACCTCTGAGAAGTGAATAATTTAAGGCTTCATCCAAATCATAGTCACTAATTTGCACCATTTCTTTGAAATTTCTATTCACTGAACTTTACTATTCAAGAACAATGTTAGTCCTATAAAGGATCAAATAAGACTATTCAATGAAGTAAAGTGTTTGAGCCAAACTGAATATTAATTGCAATTAATAATTCTTATGACTTTATTTCTTATTCAATCAGGTCATTAATAAAATATGATATTGACAATGACTCCATTAAGAATCAATAACGATTCGTAACGCAACTTTAAGGTACATTGTTACACATGCATATCTCATAGTTTATAATCCATTGCTTTTACCCATTGTAGTCCGCTAGTAGTATCATTTCGTGGCTTATATTCACATCCAATCCAATCTTCATAGCCAACTGAATCAATGACTTTGAAAACGTACGGATAGTCCACTTCACCAGGAGTATCTGGTTCACTACGCGAGGGTACTTGTGCTATCTAAAATGGAATCAAATCACTTGAATTGAATCTCATTCAAATGCTATTCATATTATGTAATTACCTGAATATGACCAATGTAATTAATGTGTTCCTTAATAAAATTCGTTATGTTCCCGTTAATGTGTTGCAAATGGTAGACATCAACCATCAATTTAATGTTTGGCTTATTGACCTCATTGAGAATTTTTATGGCTATTAGAATAGAATAATTGATCAATGGGTAACAAAGTAACAGTTTGATTAGAAATTACTCACCATATGAAAAATCATTTAAATAATATCCAGGCACAGCATATTTATTAATCGGTTCAATTAGTCCGATAGCACCAATTTTATCTAATTCACTTGCCGCATATTTAAGATTCGCAATATAAGTTTTCTCATTTGCATCTGTTCGTTCACCTTCAATCTTTCCAGCCATTAAATGAACTCTATTTATTATTCAAATATTTTAAATAAATTATTTTAATTCTATTCTGGTAGATAAATATGAAATCACCCACTTTTTGCATGACAATGCCTTAGCAAACTCAATTGTTCTTGCCAAGTTTGTTTGAAAATATGATTCTTTACCAGGAAATGATGCGCAACCAAATTGTCCTCCTTCTGGTGCATCTAAAAAGTAAATAATTAAAGGTTTTAACTTAAAAATCTATTATAATATTGAACCCACCTGTTGAAATGTTCAACAATACTTGAGTTAATTGGTTCTCAGTCAGTGATTTCTTTAAATTTTCCACAGTAACATCATTAGGAATTCCATTTTCTACTCCTTTGAAACCAGATTTAGCAGCTAATGCATACCTTTCCATCATATTAGTTCCATTTTCGAGGAACAGAAAGTTTAAATTGGCACTGAATCGGAACACCATTATGATTTTTCACCTGAAAACACTTCCAATTAATAATAAGTTCTACACTATTGACTAGTTTCATATTAAATAAATTCGCAATGATATTAATGCATTTCACTTACTTAATAAGTACATTCAATTAATACTGATAACAATATTAATATTTAATTGGGTCTTAAAGATTAGAGAAAACAATTGATAAGAACGAATCGTCGATGTAAACAAAATGTATTAGTTTATCAAACATTTCAGAGTGCACGGTGTAGAGACGTGGGGATTTGAAGTAGACATGATAGATGATAAAATATGCGCGTTACCGAATACCACCAGCGACTAATATTTGATTCGTGAGGTGTTGAGCCGCGATAAAATTGAAATAATATTCCGTTAAGCCGACGGTTAGAAATAAATTAAACCACATCATTTTCCTTTGATTGAATATTACACGTTTATTAATTGTCTATCATTTATGGACTTATTGTCATACATTATTAAGAAATAAATGGAATCATTAACATAACAAAATAGTGAATATCTCTCTAATAAAATTGATTTCTAAAATTTAAACTCTATTCTACAAAATCTACATATAATATTAAATAAAAAAATTATCTTACAAAGATGTTCACATCCATTCCTATGACATCTAAAACCGAAAACAAGTTAATTTAAGAAATAAATTAATTTCAATTAGCTTACGGATCACCAGACGCTGCATTTATTCTCCGGATTCATTGGTGATCCAAGCGGACAATTGTACTCTTTAGCAAAATCTTCTGAATTAGAGAGTGTGCCAAGTACTCGAAATCTACCTGGACTGTGAACGGCCGTTTTTAGTTTGTTTCTAGTGGCTTCTGGTCTCATTGCACCACACCAGACTTGAGCAAAATTAAGGAAAAATAATTGAGTATTTGTAGCATTAATGCCTGGAAGAATTTCATCTTTTAAAATCTTGGGAGTTGAGTGGTCTTCTAACCACTTCTTGTATGCTCTGAACGCTTGTTTGATACCACCATTATCTGCAATATTTTCACCTTGAGTGCTTTCTCCGTCAACTGGAATACCAACTTCTGATACCGTATAATTTCCGTATTGAGCAATTAAACAACGGGCTTTGTCATGGAATGAATTGATAGCTGATTCTGTCCACCAACGATGAAGATTCCCTTCGCGGTCGAATAATCGTCCCTTATCATCAAATCCATGGGTAAGTTCGTGTCCAATAACGACTCCAATTCCACCATAATTTAACGATCGTGGGAAATAACGATGATAAAACGGTGGTTGTAGAATACCAGCGGGAAACATAATTTGATTTTTATTCCGACTATAATATGCATTCACGATAGCTGGTGCTGTATGCCATGCGGTTTTATTGACCATTTCACCTAATTTCGATTGTTCCGATTTTGTCAAATGTTTTAAAACGTTTAATGTATTTTCAAAATATTTAGTTGGATCTATTTCCAATTCTTTGTATTTTGCGTTCAGTTCCTTATGAATTAAAATATAATCCGGATAACCGATTCTCAGTGACATTGCATTCACTTTCAGCTCAGCTAATTGTTTCGTCTGTGGATCAAGCCAATCTGATTCATTCAAAATTTCTCGGAATGATTCTTGTAGTTCTTGGGTCATCTCAAGTGTATCCATTTTACTGTTCTCATCGAAATATTTTCGAACAAACATTGCACCAACAGCCATTCCCATATTTGAATTCACCTGATTGACACAATTCTTCCAACGTGGTGGTGATTTCTCTCTACCAAAGAGAACGTAAAAGAATTTTTGTTTGGCTTCTTGAAACCGATCATCTAAATTATTGACTCGATGTCTTACAAAACGCCACAACAGATAATTTGAAATAGTTTTTGTTTCCGTTTTCGATATGAGGGTAACCAAATCTTGCATATATTTAAAAGCAAACATGACAATGTCTTCAGTTGCATTCACTTGTCGTTCTAGGACAATTGATAGATAACGTTGCCAATCAATTTGAGGAATTTGTTCATGTAACAAACCGAGTTGCATTCTTCTATATAACACAGACACATTTGTGCGCTCTTCAGGCGCCGAAGTGATTTTTGCCAGCTCAGTTTCGAATGCAACTATTTCGTTTGCAGTTTGGGCGGCAAGGTGTTTTGATGCACCTAATAGTATTATCACTTCTGTCATATAAGATTTATAGGCATCTAAATAATGTCTATTACCATGCAGAAGAAAATAGTCTCGTGATGGAAGGCCCAAACTAGTCTGATCGAATTGGATGATATATTCATCGGAGTTTTTAATATCTGCTCCTACCCATTCAACGATAAAAATATCATTATTGTAAAGTCGAAGATTGGCAGTTAAATTAATCCAATCAAAATTTTCTTCTCTCCAATTTGAATCCAAAACTGGCCAGCCACCTAATGAATCTAATAAATCCATGAGCGGTTGAATTCCTCTCTTCTCAAGTAAGTCGTAGTCCATACATGATTTGTACAAATTTTTAGCTTTCATCTCTGCTTCAGCTATGATTATTTCATTTTCTTTGCTTATCAGTTCTCTTCGATACCGTTGCAAATATTTTCTATTTGAATAGTTATTCAATATGCTGGTGAGAATAGATCTTCTGGATAAAATTCGTTGTTTAAATATAGGTACTTCTATTAAAGTATTCGATTTGATTAATTTATTGATTAGTGTTGATTGACTGACAGGAACTGTGGGATTAACTGCCGCATCTGGAGTCAATAATGCATTTGAATTTGTTAAATTTTGTATATTCTTTGAAGCCGAATTCAACTTATTGGCCTCTGGACTTGAGAGTAATTCATTTAAAACAGAATCTAGGTTTTCTCTTAACATTTCAAATGTATCATAAGCCACCTTATCTTGAGGTATTGGATTCAATTTTTCCCAATTTCCACATGCATATTGATAATAGTCCTGACATGGATCTGCCGATAAATCCATATACTGTTTCATAGCTTGCACTTGAGCGCTTCGAATTTGATCTGGTGATCCTTCTCCTTTCCAGAAGGCATGAAATGATGCTTCGGATGCACTTTCATCTCCCACAGACACTGGATCACTCTCTTCCTCCTGTCCATCGTAAATTAATTGATGCGAATTTTCCTGCGTCTTATCTGTGCCAATGTTATGAACTATACGATCAATGTTGTCATTTGGAATCAGTTCCACATTAAGTAGATTATTTGTTCCATTTCTTGGAGTAATAAGTAATTCAGAGTCACGTCGTCTTCTTAATACATATTCTCTGAATTCGTCAACATAATAGTCGTCGTCATTGTCATTGTTAATATAATCAACATTACTATTGTAATTTGTCTGTGAATTAGACCATTCAGCATCTGAATTCCGACAATTTGGTGGCAATATTACAACGTCGTTTGGTATAAATGAGGTTCGTACATCTTTTAATATTTGTTTATCTTCAATATCGTATGTTTCCGATAGACTAAGTTTAACGGCAACACACCGTGGATCACGTGTGCTATCTTCAAACGGCGTATTCAATTTTAAATTGGTTGGGACTGAATTTGATTCATAATTCGCTTTTATCTGTGGCAGTAGCAACAGAATTAAGATAATTGGTACAACAATAATTGATATCAATAGTGTCATAATTGCACATCGAGAACCTGGACACCATTGCAATCGACCCGTATTTTTATTAATTCCTAATATACATTTAAATTTACTGCTAATCGATTCAGTATCACGATCCAAATATATATTTCTCATTTGCTATGGAATATTCAGATAATATAAATCCAATCGACTAACACTTAAAACAATTGCAGAGTCTCTGTATTGTCCGTCCGTATGCGATTTATTGCAATTTTATTAATTTCGTGTGATTAGGTACACAACAGTATAACACAATTTTTAATCCACATAAACTTGAACTATTTTACAGTACCGTAATATTGCAAAAAGACACACGACTTTACGTTAAAAACACAAAATTGCCCTCTTGCTCTTCAGAAATCTAAATTTGAACTGGAACAAATTTGATTTTATTAAACCAATTTAAGCCAATTCATTTATCGTTGACATCATTAAATATACTGCATACATAAAACTAATAAATGTAATTTATTTAAAAAAATAAAAAGTATTCTATCGTAGTCTACAACACCGTAATTCAGATCACATTTGAACTTTTATGTTTTGGATTTATGAAGAGAAAAGATCGTCATTTTTTTATATCACTTAAGTTTATCACTTGCTTCGCATGAGACACTATTCCGCAAATTTGTCAAGTAGAAAAACAAATTATTTATATTATGTTCGATTCAGTAGTTTAAATATAAAGTAATTTTTGGAACAAAATTTGTATTATTCAATACAATCGCTTCGGTTCACAGTATTATTGTAACTACTATGTAGATTACTTAAAAGTAAATTTTAAAAGAATTTGGGGAAATCTTTCACTGTCTCACTTAGGCACTTGACTAATGACAGCTGGTGAATCTTCTAAGAACTGCAGTGCGGTGAACAGAAAATAATAGCTTGTCCAATACAGAGCTACGGACTCTAATAGAAAATGTTGATTAGTCATAATAAAACTGTCAGTGGAGTTTCAAGGAATCATTGATTATGAGAGATCAGGTAAGATATTGTAAAACAAGTGCCGGTAATTATCTAGTAAAATCGTGTGAATTATATGCCATTGTGAATACGATAAAATTAATGATTCTATTTTAATTATCATCACTATTAATCTGTTTAATTGCTATTCGACTGTGTGACCCCATGTAAAGCTGTAACTGAAATTGTTAATAAAATCTCGATATATTATTTTATAAAGATCTTTTGAATATACTCCGATTATAATTTATATGATTTCAATTCAATTAATTAAGTTTCTTATAATCGTCCAAATAAGTATTTAATAAACCACATTTATCAGGTATAATATTGTTAGTTACATTTAACATATATCAAATATATGAATTACATTTAATAGACTAGTCTTCTAATGCGTGATAAACTTTGGAACATTAATAAGTTAGAAACATCTTAACTGACTATAATAAAGTAGCAAACATAAAAATACGTATAGCTGGTGACCAACAATACGTAATAACTTTGTATCTCCACTACATCTGATTATATTCAATTTGGTTTGGCATTAAAACAAACACTGAGATTCCCAGTAATAATACTATATGGAATTTATCTAGACAATTGCAGCTACAATATACATATAGGTGTAATATTTTAAATTAAATGTCCATTTGTATGAGTCGCAGAAAATAATTCTGAAAACAGAAAAATAAAACAAATTCAGAGAAAATTCATGTCGGTTGAGTATAACGTCAACAGATATGATGATGTAAAACAGATGTGTTATTACCTTTTTCCAAGGGCGATCCCATTGATAGATTATATAAATCGGTGTTCAACAGATATGGCCTGGATATTGGAATCGGTGGTTCTCCTGGTGGCATACATTTTTCTATCATTGCCAACAAACAATGCACAAATAATTCGGCTGATTCTCCGACAACGTTCAGCTAAAAATAAATTATTAATTGAGTGCATACTGTCTGACATTCGATAATAAAATTGTTTAGTTATACTCTAGAAAATGGTCCAGCAAATCGCCATAATCCCCCGAAACCACAACTCTGTAGAAAATGTAATTGTTGTTGAGATGCTTCTTCGGCCGCTAACATATTTGAAATAATATTTTGTACTGAATTTATAATAGATTGATCCATTGAATTTTGTAAAACATGATTTATTCGTTGATCTAGCAGAGAATGTCTGTAAGTGATAAGTTATGATAAACTTAATATTGGTTATTTCAATTGTTTGTAAAGTAACATACATAACTGGAAACACTTTAGCAAAAACTACAGATCCTTCAGCTAGATATTGATAGATAATTCGAACTTCATTTTGTTCGTTGGTGTACTTTACCATAGTAGCCAATATAGAGAGTACAAGTGCTTGATCTGTTGGATTTGGAACAGCTTCTGGGTCCAGCAAACATGTAGTTTCGTTAGTAATTGATGATCTTGATCCATGATCCTATAAATTGTGAAAATGTTATTAAACTTATTGTGATGTAGAAAAATTGATTTATACTTACATCTTGTAGATCATGTTTTAGTTCTCCCATTGGATATGCATTACCACCTTGTTCAACCAACATGTCCCATGAACCTGTCTTTCCATTCATGGGTATATTCATTTGAAGGTTGGTAACTGATGAATTGGAATCTGGAATATCTGACATGCTGGGCCACCTGATCAAAGAATGTTTCACATGACAACGGGAACGTACTTCTTCCGAACTTGGCACCAGAGCTGAAACGAAAATATTTATGAAAGAAAAGCTCAGCAAAAATATTATAAATTCTTACCAGTAAGATAAGCTACACTTTCTGGAGTAACTTCAAATTTATCCTTCTTTGTGTGCCTAGAAATTATTCCGAGGATAATTAGAAGTATACGTGATGTACGTGAAACTGTGGTTGGTGTTGGATGTCGGAATCCTTTTATCAAATGACCAGCTAGGGCGAAATGGAAATTACTTTTAAATGACAAACCAACAGCATGATCCAATTGTTTAAAGTGCCATTCAAGCGGTTCACGAGCCGCAAGTAAAAGATCTGCCATTGGCTAAAAATACAATTTTTTGTTTAAAATAATTCCTCTGGAAATTAGTTACCAATAACTCACTGTTTTCTCAAAGTAATTGTACTTATCCAGTGTATGTAGATTTTGTTCTAATAATGCGAGTCCAGCTGCATATAAAGACTCTTCATCAAATTGAAGAACAGCAATTGCCACCCAAAATAGAACAGGATGAACATTAGAGTCAGGCTGAAGTTCAGGTAATAATCGAGTGAGACATCGTATTAGAGCTTCCACTAAAACTATATCGTTGTATGTATCCAAGGCGTCCACTAATGTACGTAACACCAGTTTAATTTCTAAATCTGAAACACATTTGCAAATACAACCGTAGGCAATCAAGGCTCGAGGTTGCAATGCTGGGTTATAGGTATAAGCGTAGCTGCGTGCTAATGTGGTCCAAATAGTTAGCCATTCACAGTTCTCTATATCATCCATGCAAGCAGTAACAATTTCAAGTAATGCATCAGTAATGATTTCTAATGTTGGCAGTGATATTTTTTCTCTATCGGCTGGTAATGGCTAGAAATTAATTAAAATTGTTAATTTATTTTCAATTTACAATGGGAATGGTTAATTACTTGTGTGACTTTCTCTGTACCCAACCACTTATCTGGAGGATGACGACAGCTTGAACGGAAGGCAGTAACAGCAGCTGATTTACATTTACTGATGCCGAACATCACATAGAACTTTGGCAATGAAATTTCATCGAGAGCCAATCGGAGAATTTTTTGTGCTCGTTCTATAATTGAATAATAATTTAATAACGGCTTTACATATAATAATATCTTAGATCTTACCATTAAACGACGGTTTTAAAGTACATAGAGAATGGATTGTATTCACCAACAAACCATGAGTTGATGCTCGCATTGAAAGGGATCCAGTGCACACCTGATAGTTATCATCATTACAATTAATTATCTTGAAATATAATAATTAAACTTACCAAAAACGTTATGGTATGAAATATATAAGGAAGATGTTCAGCTACATCCAGACAATTGTTGAATGACAACATAAGAAGGTATCTTGCTAGGATGGCTATTTCATCCCACATGACATGTTGCTCCAAAAATTGGCATGGATTCTTACATGAATAATCTAGAACTCGACACAACCGCCCAATTACCTTCTTACCAAACATCTTAGTGTTACTGGAAGCTAAAGCTACGGCAGTATCTGCCATCAATTCTACTTGATGAGAACCAATACCGTACGAGACGGAACGGACTAAGAAATTATCCAATACAATGTCTATTAAATCGCTAATCTGACCGATCGAACCCCAGATCTTTGCTTGCACTGATGGATACATTTCCTTCTGTTCGATGGTTAAGTTTATCAATTTATCCAATATAATGGATACTTTTTGTTTCTGTCGTGGAGGTTGTGGATTGAATGGGTTAAACGGTGGCTCCTCTTTTACAAATTTAACCAAATTCTGTAGCCAAGGTGTCATATATTCCAGACATAAATGTTTTAATTCTATTGTACTACGGGTGAATCCCTGAATACATTCTTCTAAAAACTCAAGTGTTAGATGAGGTTCATTTGTTGCTAGTTTAGAACTGACTGACTTAATGAATAAAGTATTGTTCGATGGAATACAAAGGCCTGAAAGTTTTAATGTTAACATTAGAAATGATGTAATGGTTATTGTATTGAAAAGTACCTTGTGTTTCTAGCAATTGGCCCTCAATTTTTAAATCAAATGTGGCAGTTAAAGCACACAATAGATTGTATGCGGCTGTTCGTAGATTGGGATCTGGTGATCCTAAATTAAGTAACGCCATATTCAATAGCGTTCCAGGTACATCCTTTGGTCGAATTTTTTGATGCACATTTACTGAGTCTGGTTGACTCAATTCCCAACGGTTTCTGATATGAATAATTGCTTGGACAATATTGTCGCAATCGTTATGAATGAAACTTAATTGACCACTTTCATTGGTGATCGACAAAGTAAATTGATTGTCATCAACCAAACACACTTCTTCAATTTCAGACGCATAGTAAACATCGTTAAGGAGAACAGAGTGTGATAATACTTTCGTCTTTTCGGCGGAGGTAATTTGTAGTGCCGTTGGACCGACCTAAAATAATATACAGATTAGACCCATATTCTGAACATGGAAAATATAGTTCCTACTTTAATTGCGACTTTTGTATCCTTGTGACTGAGTTTCAAAGCATTGCCAAACACTTTTAAATCTTCGTCAAGAGATAATGTGGCACCTGGTAATTTTTGTTGCTCGGAGTCTATAGCTTCGCCCAATTTACTTGGGGAATCTAAGAATACCAGTTTACGGTTGTTCTATGGATCGGAAAATGATGAGTTACACTACATTAACTGAATGAAGTAATTTTACCTTCAAAGGAGCTAATATTCGATCATGGAACTTCGTATATTCTCGCACCCATGAATTACAATTGTAAATATAAACTGCATGAACATTTTCATATGCAACCTCGGGTAAAACATAAAACCATTTTTGGAGAAATTCAGTTCTGAATCTATTATCTGAACAAGTGTGCGTGAAATCGATCACCACCTCAAATGGTGAATGGCAAAACGGTTTCAATGTAAGTATGACGTGATAAATTAGTAAGTCTCCATTGGTTTCTCCAATTCTATGAAAGGACATTAATTATAAGTAATTAGGCTGGAAGTTATATTAAATGGTTTCTTACTTGTATCTTCTTGCAATATAATAAAAGACAGGATAACCATTCTTGCTTGTTCCCGCTTGATAGAAGATATTCATTGATTTCAGTGTTTTAAATTCATCTTTTTCATGCATTTGATGTTTCACCATAATCTCTTCGAAATTAGTTGAGGACATATCAATTGAACCCCATCGAGCATACGAAGTGAATAATAAACTGTAACAAATTTTAATTAAAAACCTCGTCATACTTTGTTAAAGAACTGATCCTTACTGAGAATCAACAGGTTTGTGCTCTGGAGGTCCCAAATAAGCCAAAAGTGTAGCCATTTTATCAAAGGGCCTCCTTCCACCTTCTTTTGCGTCACGACTACTTGATAGATAATCTCCTAAAAATACAAATAATATTAGAATAAATTGTATTCACAAATACAAAATCATTAGCATTACCAATTTTCTCTTGATGTGTATACAATAATCGATGCATTGCAATTATGTTAGCATCAGAAACAAAGCTAATTGGTAATTGCATTTGGTCATTATTTAAATGGCTCTCACAATCCGATGCGATTTGTATAAAGAATCTGAAAATAAATGCTTGACCAATCTGCATTTAAATTTTATAAATATTTTTACCTTCTACCAATCTCAAATTGATCTCTTAGAAAATCGTTGAAACAAAGCATATGCTGTTCCTTAGAGAATTCGACATGATTAGCAATATTTTGGAGTATTTTAGACATTAACATTAGACCCCTTTTTACTGAACTTGGTACTTGTTTCGTAACAATTCCCAACTCTTGGGGAGACACAATTGCTGGGTTTATAAATCGTAAAAATATTACGGTGCCGACAGCACCTATATTGCTTTGCAATAATGTAGGAAAACGTTTACTCAAGACCTATGAAATAAATTCTATTAGAACATTTCTTATTAACATATTTCAATTAGTTTATCCCGCTGACCTGATATAGGCAATGACACATGGATCGCAATTGCTGTGGAAATTTATCTGCCGAGTTCACAATAGCTTGAAACACTTGTTCAGTAAGAGCTATCAAATTTCGTCGATTCTGTTCAAGATCTTCACCTGGTTCTAATCTTGCAGGATCAACCTCAAAACTAGTTGACTCTTCACCGAGGAGAGGAGTAATTAATGGATTTAATAAACCATGTAAATAACTTGCGCCATATATCTGTAACAAATGTGATGAAAATTTAATGATTTTTGTAATTAACAAAATTATAATGTATACCTTAAAGCACAATGCCATAATCTTACTGCCTAAGGAGTTTCCACGGAATAGAGTTTGCATGCAATCTGAGACTTCCACTTCTCTATAGAACATGTTCCACAACAATGGAGATAGAAGATGTTTAGCATCGAATAGAGTGACAAATACTCTTGCCAATTCATCCTAAAATTATCCTGATTAATGCAAAAAATCAGAAACTAATGAAAATCTATACCATTTGCGAAGTTGTAACAACACTGGCCAGTGCCATTGCAATTGGTAGCTCTCCTTTATCACTTATCATTGTAACTAATTCAAGTAATTGATCAAAACGATCAGCAAGAACTGTTTCGGCTAAAGTATTAAATTCGGTTCCTTGTCGAAGAATTTGTGTTAGGACTTCCATGAATGCAGCTCTGGTTTGTAAATCAGGATTATATCCTAAATCAATGGAATGCATCAGTCCTGAATCAATGTTTGCACTTAGAAGATTCGACATAGCTTGAATGGTAGCTGTCCGTAGAGCATTAAGCTTATTTGCTGCCATCCTTGGTCGAGGTGGTACACCCATTGGATTTTCTTTTTCCATTTCAGCGCTATCAACACAGTCATTTAATAAATTCATAAATAACGTAAAGTATCTAAAAACAAGGAATAGATAAGAGTTCGCTAACATGAATTTTATAAATAAAATTACTTCAAGAAGAGTCCACTTTTGGCATCCATCAGGTCACCACGATCAGATTCTTCGGGTTGAAGAGGTAGTCCCCTAAGTAGAGCAGCAACTGCTTCCATACACGCCTGATCCAAATCTCTAAATATGAGTGACGTATTTGTAATCATCCCTAAGTCACCAGGATTCGGTGGAGCAATTTGATGTGAGGTGCCCATTACCCAATCGGTTAAATATTCAACTAATTTATTTCGGAATTTCATCTCCTGTCTGAATGCTAAATCGTCTCGTCGCTTCATCATAACTTCAACCAATTGACAGAGTTTCGTTTTAATATGAATTGCTAACACAGTCATATCCAAATGTCGAACATAACGGACGATTCCCAACATCATTCCTTCGATGCTCGTCAATCCTAGATGTTCTGAAATCAATCTCTCTTCTAGTGCAGAGGTTTCACTATCTTTCCTTCCATCGAGAATGGATTTCATGATATAAATAGTGTGCTCAATGAACTGCGTGTTGATATCGGTTACGATTACTTGGCCTTGTGAATCAAAGAAATTATCAACTATTGAACGGATTTGTTCAAACAGCAATGAGTAAAGTTGACATGACATCTCCTGACCGGCTAATTCTTTAATATGTTTTTGTATTTGAGGTCCAAACTTTTCATTATTGCAAACCAAAAGTCTCAACAGTTGGCCTACAAATCTAAAGAAAAAATAAAATTAATTTCTTCAGTTTACCGTACATTAGAATTAATTTAGTACTTACTTTGATACGAGATCTCCAATGTTATCAGAACTTTTACAAGTCGAAGTGGTGGATCCATAAAAAGATCCAGTCCTTGAATTGCCAAGACTACCGATTGTGACCAATGAAGTAGTTGACTGACCGATACTTGATTGAAAACTCATCAAAGGTGTTTGAGAACTTGCCACTGTTGCTAGAGAACTGTGAGATGACATGTGTGATTTAGAAGAAGTCTTTGGGCGCTGAAGACATATTCCACCTAATGCTAATAGGAACCAAGTCATATTAGCCCATTCTATAATTTGCTCCTCTATGTCGTGCTCTGAGGATTGATGACTAGCTCTTCTTTTGCCAACTCCTCTATGGAAGATTTCAGCCTGATTCTCATCTGGTTTGCCTTTGGGAAAAGACTGTAGCATTTTACTTGTTGCTTCCCAATTTCTAAATGTTTCTTCCCACGCCGGTTGAACACCATTCACACAAAATTGTATTTTTCGAAGCAATACCATGATTTGCTTTTGTAATAGCAATCGTCCTGAAAATTCAGTATTTAAGAATTAATCAGTTTATAGTCAAACTAAGTTTCATACCTTGAGTTTGTTCATATACACAAGAGCGTTGTTCCCCACTTGGATGCTCCAGTATTCGCGGGGCTTGTGCCAGTTCCTGATATACCTGATAGTTGGGTAAAATATTTGTTACAATCATATCATCTGAACCACTACGAGTCTCAGCCTCATCACATAGTAATCCAAAACATGATAAGGCAGTGGTAACTGCCTCCAAGTCGACTGACCAAATGTATATAAAAAATACTTCTTCCAATTTGATGTGTGCTTGCTTACATATGGCAATTTGGCTACCAACATTTGCATAATCCTTATGACGTTGCAAAAATGTTATGCGACAAATAAGGATTTCCCGTAACCATTTCAACACGTCAGTATAATTAGCGATTTGGTGTTGAACCAATTTTTGAGAGATTGAGAACAGCACCTGAGAGCTTACATCCCAGAATGTGTTGATAGGTGCTTCTGGATTCCAAACCTCAATTTTATCTGGCGAGTGCAGTGCTAATAGTGCCAACATAGCTTCTTGTGCAACATCTGGCATATTGGGTTGATGAACTAAACTCACCAATCCATTAATCAATTCTAAAGTCGAACTTTGTACCTCATGACCAGCTTTTCCGAGGCTCTGCAAATACAAAAATCAATTAAATTTTAAACAACAAATAGTAATTAATAATTTTACGTTTAACAGCAACATTGGATCTGCATGAATAAGTCTGACTAAGAGTAAGAGCAACGCTTTGTGGGTAGAAGCATCATCACTCTTTGAAGATGAAGAATAAGTTATATTTTTCTGAGGATCTTTAGTCCGTAACGTTAAATTCGTAATCATTTTCAATGGGGTATGTGCTATATATCCCTGTGTTGCTTTATTTAATGTGTCAGTGAAGAGAGCTCGCAATTCACCTGATCTTGCATACACTAAATCAATTTGTGGCCACCATGGAAGTCGCGGTTGAGTTACGATTCTAAAATGGAAAATGTGATTATTAAAAAATTACAGTTCTTCAAAAAAAATTGAACAAATTACTTTAATAATGCACTGACAATGACAAAATGATAGGCCGGTGGTGAGGTGAGACTTAAACATATTTTCAAAGCTTCGTTGTTGTGTGGATTAATCCGAAAGCACGACACCCAACAATCAATCATTAGTTCTTGATCTTCACGAGAAAATCCAGATCCACGGTTGAATTGTCTTGTCGGATTGAACAACATAGACTGCAATTGTTAGGTACAAAATTGATTTGTTCACTATAATTCCTTCAGTATTGACTTACCTTCAGATCATTTATAACACTTTGTACTAGCATGAAAGTAACATTGTTTGAATCTGATATATTTATGTATGTTGATGCTTTGCATAATTTCACGCAAGCAATAACAGCCAATTCGATTAACGGTTTCGAGGTAGCGCCCGCAAGACATTTCTTTATTGTTTCAGTGAAACATTTCTTTTTTAAATGACGTGGTGAACAAGGTGCTCCTGCATCAGCATTCACTATTTCTTCTAATACTTTCTGAAATACAAAATGATATTTAATTACAGTGTGTTAGCGAAATTAAAGCAAAATTTAAACTAACGGGACACATAACCAGTAATAATATTTGTAACGGCCATTGTTTCGTTCTCTTATGATCTAGCTGCATATCAAGATAATCGAATAGATTCTCACTCACTCTGTAATGGATAATCATTGATAAATTATTAATTATGTATTGAATATGTATATTGATATCTCATTACTTTGATAATTCTTCGTTTGGTTTACGATGCACTTCAGCAAAATCTTCTGGGTGTATCTCAATCCAGTTCCACAATGCCTTTTCCACCGATTGCAGAAGACAATACTGAACCGATACTTTCTTTAGCGCTCGTAATTTTGTATTAGTTTCAGTCAACAATCGTGTAACACGATCAATATTCAAATCAATCAATGGAATAAGTTCAATATCGCTAAAATCTGGATTCTCTTCAGCGCAGGTACACAGTTCTTGTAATCGTGATGTCACACGACCGAATACTGGTGCGAAATGATTAAGCGATAGTGCGAAAAGGACCCTCGATGCCAAACATTTCAATTCATTAGCATAATGCGCACTTTCAATATTCGGTATGTCAACATCAGCTAATAAAATGCTTCGTTTCTTCACATTATCTAACAAAACAATAGAATAAATGTGTAATAAGTCTTGTTATGGTATCATTACATATTAATTAAACATACCAAAGCAAGTACAAACTTCTCGCAACAAGAGCTTTACATTGGTTGCTTCATCAAATTTGTTGTTCTTCTTATTCTTCTTGTTCTTAGTAAGTCCTAGATCCATTGCTGTTAAGACAATAATTGCTGTTTCATAAATTGTGCGATCTGGATCATGGCCTCGACATATTGCATTTTGAAACTAAAAAATAACGATGATTTTAAAATAATTTCTTACTTTTGGAAACTTGAACTAATTGCGTGGGTGGCAAAGTTTTACCAATTCGTTGACTTTTGTGAGAATTTTCGTGAGTCCGCCAATAACCAGAGTGAATCGAAATTGAGATATTTGCACTAGCGAATCCATGTTTTGTGCAACAGCATTGGGATAGTGCTCAATAGGATCAACTTTGTATGGTAACTAATTGAAAAAAGAGTTAAAAAGAAAATTTTTAATGAAGAAAACAAGTTGTACGCCCAACTTGACGCTGCGCAATTTTTAGTACCACCTGAAAAAATCTTGTTTTACATGAAAACTGATGAATTTGAAACTTACATGATCATCAAATCTCGCCAAAAGTGCATAGGCCCATTCACCTGGCTTTTGGGTGGACATTTTAACGTCCTTTTGCGACGACATATTTTTAAAAACACTTTTCACTTTCCTTTTGATTCAGATGCTACTTTACATTTTATCACTCAACTGACAAGTGAAAATTTTTGATGGCTGGAAAATGAAAACATTGAAGTTGGAAAAGTTTTTCGGAAACTGAACACCACTTGTTGAATGTTGAGCACGTTTCATATGGAAAATCATGTGCCGGTTTACGAAAATTCGATGTCTGAAAAATGTTGTGGAGTGAGAATTTTCATTTATGTTTTTAGTTAATTTCCTTCCAAAATAAATGAAGGGTGTTATTTTTTTTTATTTTCATGTAAAATGTAATTCTGATAAGATAATGACCGTTTTCTTATTAGAAATTTGTCTCAAAAACATTGTAAGCGGAAACTGTTGAATGAATTTCTCGTACGATTGCGCGTACATGAATTATGATATTCGAGAGTGTGTGTGATGTTGCGAAGTGTGTGTGAAACATATAATGGAAAGAGATATTTACGACATCTGATTTCTGAGTTTGTCTCAAAAGAGATTGAGTGAAAACTGATTATCGTCGAACAACACAAGGCGATTGGATACAGTGTATCGTTGGTGACTTATCATCCTGGTGAAAACAATTTGGGCATACAATAACTATAATTAAAAGTAATTCTTTTGTGGTGATATAATTGCTGATGTTGCATTTCTATTGAACTGTGAATCGAGTCAGTGTTCGGTCGTCTTGTTGATTCTCATTCCACTAAAATCGGATAATTAAAGTTTGATGGCATCTATTTAGGTAATTTTATTGGTTTTTTATTCATCTAATTTGTCTGTTACATTAAAACAATAAAAGTCTGGAACGAGCCAGGATTCATTGCACCGCACAACATATTTTGCGTATTTTTAAATGCGCACAATTCATGTTCCTTTACCATTTTGGTGATAACAAAACGGCATCAAATTTGCTATTATGATTAGCTGTGAGAAAAGTTAAATACTCCGTTTAATTTGAAATCAATAGTAATTTTTCGTTTTATGTTTTTCGTCTTGTATACTAAATGTCTAATAGTGTTGTATCTGGATTGCATATAATAGAATTGTGATGTTTTGAGCATGCACACCCATCGAACCAATAGAGTCATATGATGTCATCTTGGAATTAAATTAAAATTCATTATTTTAGGTATAAGAAAATAATATTTTAAATGCTCGGTAATTGAGTTCGGAAGTGTGACGATCAAATGTATACGAATAAGGAGTTTCAACAGGCAGCTGAACGTTATATCCGTGAAGTGCAACGATGCAGTCCACGGGTAACGCCGGCAAGCACCGTATTAAACTCACCAGATACGACTACGTATGAGTTGTTCCCAGTTCAACAAATTAAGGTTGGCCGCAGTCCCGTATTACAACACAATCAGCATGAGAATTTTTACGGTTCAATGAACGATAGCGGTGTCGATAATTCAGTTGTGGTATTTGATGACATTATGGAGAACAGTGATGGAAAACACAAAGAAAAGTTGGAACATTCAGTTAGAGATAATGATCATGAGGATATCAAATCCCATCATGAGCTAACTGATCACAACTCAAATAGTGCCCAACGTTCAATTCGATTGCCAGGTTTCCCTCAGGTAGTTGCATTTTATAATTTCATTCCTTGAAATCATGATTTGAATATGTTTATTTTAGCGCATCAATCGAAATCATATTAAAGAAATGATGGATGATAACAACTCAATTGCATATAATGAATCAATCACTGACACTCAGAAACAAAGTAAAGGTTCAACATCGTCTAGAATCGGTGAACGATTAGCACGAGTTTATGATATAAGCAATTCAGAAGCTGTTTCTAATATGGGATTAGAAAAACTAGCGCACGACGTAGATATCTACTTAGGTAGGAATAGTCATAGCAGTGGAGATATAGGTGATAGTGACGCAGAAGGTGTTGGTCGATGCCTTCAGTCAAATCGTAATTTTACTTTGTCACCAGAGACAACTGATTACGATTCAAACTGTGGTGATTTGGATAGTTTTTCAAATAGTGGAACTATGCATTCGACAGAATACAATAAGTATTATGGCACAAATATGCCAGTATTAGAAGATGGCCTGTCTAGTGGTCATGCATCCGATTCGGAGTATAATGTTGATGTGAAAACGAACCAAAGTGAGGATCCAGTAATTAGTATGGAAGAGGAACGGAGTAGTGTTAATCTTAGTTCACCTCATTCAATTGCAACTGATTTGGTTGACATCGAATCTAACAAATCCCAGATAATGGATGACGATAGATCTGAAACTCCAGCCATGAGTCAAACAGATGGTAATAATGATTTGGATGAATCTAGTCTAGATACAACATTACAGAGGTTAAAAGTATTGCCCGTGAGAAAAGAGAATATTGTTGTGACCAGTGACAGTCCCGTATGGGTTCCAAGGTACAGTAATAATTTATAATGATTGTTTATTGCAATTGCTGTATGCCTGTTTGATAATTATTATTTAGAGACAATAATCGCATGCGGAACGAGAATGGAGACGAAGATGAAATTGATACGGACTTAGAAACGGATCGTCTGTTGGGTCAACAACGATATGACGACGAAACTATGATAAAAATTGTAATTGATAAATTGATTTAGTATTATAAAATGTTATATAGCTCTGATATTTGATACGATTGCTTTTTTAATTTATAGAAAAAGAATTCATCTCAACCGGTTTCTATGCGAACAATTAACAATGGATCTGTAGAAAAAGCTTCAATAAACATACCACCAGTATCCGCAACATTACGTCAGGGTGTTGGTACTAACATTACACCACCAGATCAATATCGGGATCCAACCGATCGTGTAGTAGATGGTGAAGAAATCCGCAAATCAATACAATCAATTGAGGTATATAGCCCAAGTGATTCAATCAAGAGCTTAACTAAAAGTGGAAAGACTGAAAGCCAAAAAAAGGCTCGAACAAAAGAAGGTGAGTTTAAATAGTTTGTCTTTAGTATTTATCGTTAAGATTATTCTTCTTTGTAATTATTTCCTTCTATCTAAATTAATTTTTCTAATGCTTCTAATGGCAATTTGTAAGTAACAATATTTTGACTTTAAGAATAGCAATTAACTTACGTATTTCTCATTTTGAATAGGGTTTTTGGATCCTTCAGTGTTAATTCAAGGTGTATTGTTCCGGGCTCGTTATTTGGGTTCCACTCAATTAATATGTGAAGGGCAACCGACTAAGAATACTAGGATGATGCAAGCTGAAGAAGCAGTTTCTCGAATTAAGGTAATATCACTATCTTTACATGTATTCTGATTGTCTTGTACTATTTTTAATTGATTTTATGCTTCTTTTTAATGCTAACAAAAGGCTCTGGTAATATTTATTTAAAATTAATGAATTAATAATGAAATGAATTTATATTAACTATGATTTTGTTGATTGGTTTCTTAGGCTCCTGAAGGTGAAAATCAACCGAGTACGGAAGTGGATCTGTTCATTTCAATTGAAAAGATCATGGTGCTTAATACAGACCTCAAGGAAATTATGATGGATCATCCATTACGGACAATTTCTTATATAGCTGATATAGGTGATTTAGTTGTACTGATGGCACGTCGCCGTTGTCTGACCTCAACTCAGTCAGAGGCACCGGATACACCGCGTCCTAATCGTACACCAAAAATGATATGCCATATTTTTGAAAGTGAAGATGCACAGTTTATAGCACAGTCAATTGGACAAGCATTCCAAGTAGCTTATATGGAGTTTTTAAAAGCCAATGGAATTGAGGATCACAGTTTTGTGAAGGAGATGGACTATCAGGAGGTGTTGAATAGTCAGGAAATTTTTGGTGATGAATTAGAAGTATTTGCCCGAAAGGAATTGCAGAAGGAGGTTGTAGTACCCAAGGCAAAAGGTGAAATATTGGGTTTAGTAATTGTTGAATCTGGTTGGGGTTCAATGTTACCGACCGTAGTAATTGCGAATTTATTGTCAACTGGTGCTGCGGCTAGATGTGGTCAGTTGAATATTGGTGATCAAATTATAGCAATAAATGGTCTCAGTATGGTGGGATTGCCATTGACTACTTGTCAGACATACATACGTAATACTAAAAATCAAACAGCCGTAAAATTTACGATTGTTCCATGTCCACCAGTCGTCGAGGTAAAAATCAAACGACCAAATACTAAATATCAATTGGGATTTAGCGTACAAAATGGAGTTGTAAGTTGTGTATAGATTATTTTTAGATTACGATTATTTGCTAAATGTCGCCATAAATTTTTAGATTTGTAGTTTACTGAGAGGCGGAATTGCAGAACGTGGTGGTGTACGAGTTGGACATCGTATAATTTGCATAAATAATCAAAGTGTCGTGGCTGTGCCACACGAAAAAATAGTCAGTTTACTGGCTACTTCTGTTGGTGAGGTAAGAATGCCAAAGGTTAAATAATTCATGTAATTATTATTAATTACTTCATTATGTTTTAAATTGTAGATAACAATGAAAACTATGCCCACAGCAATGTTTCGTTTATTGACTGGACAAGAGAATCCCGTATACATTTAGACGTACTTAGTATAGCCGCAATCTTAATTACCCATTAAACATTTTTACGTATTAACCATACAATTTAAATGTCGACATTTTATGTCGTATTCTATCCTTTTTTTATATTCATTTAGTTTGATACTAATGGTTTTACACAGATCATATTTTTAACCCTACTAACTCGTATCTTTAATATTTGTGTACTTACTAACTCGCTATAATCCGTGATTAATCAATCATATTGATTTTTAATTTAACTCGCCAGAAAAGCTCATTATCTGATAATATTGATATACATATGAATATATTGAAAGTATACTTTTTAACTATTTTCTAGTTGCCATATTAAACGTATAGAAAAACTTGATAACCGAGACAAATAATCATCAAATTTAAAGCGCAAAATGAAATTAAATGAAATAATGGTATTTGAAAATATATAGACTATAAGATTTATACTCATTACAGTTCAATAACAGACTATTACATGAAAATGAAAAAGAAATTCATTAATTATTTATGTGTAATATTTAGGAGACCAAAGTATATTGATTTAAATAGATTACTGTATTCCAAGTGTATGAAAATTAATAAGTATTTAATAAATGTGAATTGTATTACTTTAAAGTGTTTCATTTACTACTAGTTCATTGAAATTTTATGAAGGTATTAGTTGAATATTAACAAATTATTTAAGTAATTGTTCCCATTTATTCTTATTTCATAACTGTTCCACGGTAATTTTCATATGATAACTAAAAGTAATTAACAAAATGGTGTTTGATAAAAAGAAATACATAAATCACGAATTGATAAACAGAAAAACACTGTCCAATAAAGCTGATTAGAAATTTTTCAATTATATATTCGTTATTACGGTTCCAGAACAATGTTCTAAATAAGTTATAAAAATATAATTGTGTTGCTAACAATATTCAACGGTAATGTTGGTTGACCAAAAAAAGTTGAGATGGAGTTACTTATTTAACTGCAACAGGTTGCTGGAGTTGGATCCAAACCTGACCTCTTCGTAATTGTGAGACGAGTAAATTCTTCAGCTGTAGTTGGATGGATACCAACAGTATTCATCAAAATCTTCATTGTAAGACCAGATCTAAAATAATAGAAAAGTAGCACATGAGTATTTATTATTGTTAAAATTCTAATATATTTACTTGACTGCAGCCGCAAATCCTTGCATTACTTCACCAGCTGATGGTCCAACATAGTGTAAACCAAGTACACGTTGATCTCCGGCTCGCGAAGCAACTGCCTTTAAGTAACATTGTTTAACACTCTTTTGTGGAATAAAGAACTCCGTTGGTTTATAATATGCATGATAAATCTCAATGCTGTCTTCACCAAATCGTGCGACAGCTGCCTCCTCACTCAAACCGACACAAGCATAT
Organism: Coboldia fuscipes; assembly: GCA_001014335.1. Taxonomy (NCBI): domain Eukaryota; kingdom Metazoa; phylum Arthropoda; class Insecta; order Diptera; family Scatopsidae; genus Coboldia; species Coboldia fuscipes. The sequence goes on along the minus strand of JXOR01000727.1, from coordinate 342,688 downwards.
TCTAATGGTGAGAATACCGTTGTGGCTACATCAGTATAATCCATCTTTTGAGTATCATCGGCAAAAATACGACGTGCTAAAAGCCGTCCAGCAAGAATAGCAACTGGTGTGAGTTCTGGACGTCCATGGATTACGTCTCCTACAGCAAAAATGTGAGGCACATTTGTTTCTTCTCTATCGTTAACAGCAATTTTATCTGAACCCGAATGCAATGAAACACCGGCATTCTTTAATTGTAATTCATCTGTTAAAGCTTTACGACCGATTGCAAATAATACTGTATCGAATTCTTCAACAGTTTCAGGGCCGTCACCGACAATGTATCGTACCGCTAAACGGCCATTGTCTGACTTTTCAATTGATGTTGGTAAAGCCTTGAAATGGAATTTAACGCCTTTCTCAATCATTGAGTTTGTAACCATTTGAGCCATTTGCTGATCAAAGCCACGCAATACAATTGAGCGAACTAAGACCGTTGCGTCATAACCCAAACCTTTAAGGAAACCGGCACATTCCAAACCGATATCTAAAATGAAAAGTTATTAGATTAAATTGCCTTAATAGAAATGTTGACACGAACTTACATCCAGCACCAACAATAAGAGTTTTTCCTGGTTCTTTATCTAAACTAAAGATATCATCACTTGTGATTCCATATTCTACAGCGCCGGGAATATCTGGGTAACGTGGACGTCCACCAACGGCAATTACAACATTTTTTGCAGTGAGCACTTTCTCAGTTTTATTCTTCATAATGGCAACAACTGTGTTGCTATCTTTGAAGTAACCCAATCCGTTAACATATTCGACTTTTCTGTAAAGATCATGGAATATCAGTATATGAGCTATGAGCTAATATAGATTTAGAGTAAACTTACTTGTCTCGAAGATCAACACGAGTGACCCAGTTAACAGATTTCACATGATTTTGCACACTTTCGGTTAATGCAGCCCAATCGATTTTAACTTGTTCCGGGTTTATTTGCCAACCATAAGCAGCTGCTTCGTGGACACCTTCACCCAGAATGGAGGCTTGATGCATTAACTTTTTTGGGATACAGCCTACATTAACACAGGTACCGCCGAGACCCCATTTTGTACCGATGGGTGTTGGGGTCACATAATCCAAAACGGCAACTTTAGCGCCATGATTGACTGCTTCTTTAGCGCAAGCTAAGCCACCTGATCCACCTCCGATCACAACTAAATCATATTCAAATTGATGGTCTGAAATTTCAATCATAACATCGCTGGTTAACCAATTGTAAATTATTGCAATAATTAATAAGAATTGTGGTGTATTCATTTAGCAGTCAATTGACCATTAACTCAATGACTTCATTGTTGGCAAAGTTAGGAAATTAACACTTCCAGGCTCTATTATCTACTACTATCGCGTTTAAGCTACAGAAACTAAGAGTATGTTAGATTCTGACTGATTTCACAATATTGGATTGGCTTATTGAATTGGTGTTATCAATCTATTTTGATATGTATGTGCAACTCACTTGCTGCTCTGGCACTAAAACAGCGTTTGATTTGAATGTTAAATACTAAAACACGATGACTAGTGGTATAAAACTGACGGCAAAATGTATTCAGTATCACCATTATTAATTCTTAATCTGGACTAAACTAAAAACTAGATTCACATTGAACTATCGAAACGAGCTGTAACAAATCTCATAAAAATCATTGAATGAAACCACTTTTTAAATGCTGGGAACGAGGAAAAACTTTAGGAAAATTTGTGTTTTGATTATGAAATTGCGTTTTAGATCGCCGTCACCGTCACAGTTTGTGTACTCTACGAGACAGTCGACGACGGCAGTACCGGCGAAGTGGAAATTTTTATTATCCCTCGCATATGAGGTAGAGCTCCAACGTCGTCGTAATTATATGGCACCGACTCCACAATTAGTACAGGCAGCTTCAGTTGACTTTGCCGACGAATTTGACCGAAATAGTAAATTACTAACATAGAATCAAATTTTTAATAAAGAAGGTAAATTTTCACCATTGACTCTATTGAATCAAGATTGAAGATTACTTATTCTACGTACTCGCGATACGTACACAGTGGCTGACAATAAAACTCCATTTTTCTCGTTTACCGATAGAAGTGATTGCAACTTGATTGATTTAATTCGTAATTAAAGTACGAGAAGACCGCTGTACCAAGGTCAGTTTATTATTTTTTTGTTCCATACAATTGGACACGATTCGGTCACACTAAAATTTCGTCACTATAGTCTCTTTACGGAAGCACATACTAATTGGATCAAATGAAGTCCATATTAATTACGGGATGTAATCGAGGCTTAGGACTTGGTTTACTGAAGGCGTTCATAAACTCATCAAAAAAACCATCCCACATATTTGCGACATGTCGTAGCATTAACAAATCCCAGGTGAGTCAGTGTATGAATCCAAATCGTAATATTTCTGTTGTTAAGGCTGTAATTGATAATAATTTACAAAGTATCTTACCTATTGGTGCCATTGTACGTCCAGTTACACACAATTTTTAATAATTTATTAACTTGGTTATTGTCAATAACTTTTAATACAAGCAGTGCTCGAGCAAAATAATGGAGCAAATCAATTCTTCGACGAATTTGTTTGAATGACGGATGTTTCAAAACTGTTTGTTGTTTTTATTCAAGTCAAGACTCTATGGCCAGGCAATTTGGTTTTTATTTATCATCTGGCTCTGGAATTGTACTAATTTTATTCGATACTCGAACCTCATTGTAATGGTGGGCTGATGCCGAAAGTCGGCGAAACACGAAAAAACCGATATAATTTTTGGATAAAACTTTGTTTGAAAAACTTCATATGATATTTCGTTATTATTTCGTACTAATTAATTGAGTAAATGAGTAATTTAAGTAAATAAGGAACAAGGACTCTGATTATAATCAATGTAAATAGACTGATAAGAAGTCCGTTTTCGATTATTTTCGACCAAGAAAGTGATTCGTAATGGTTTTATAAGACTCGAATCAAATTAATTATTATCAGATAATTTGATGACGTAGTTTCTAATTTTATTCAAATACCATGAATCAGCATATATTCTTTCTAAATAAATAGTACTTCAGTTATAATATATACTGATTATTGCACATTAAATGTAATAATTCATTGAATTTATTGTCTCGTTGTAGGAACTCAAAACTTTGGCTGACCAACATAAAGAAATTCACTTATTGGAAATTGGTAATTAAACTAATTAATTAGTTAATTAATTAATTCTATTGATTAATTCCAACTTGTTGAAGATCATTTGTCCATTCATACAACTAATTAATTGTTAATTACATCATTTTAGATCTGACCGATTTTAATAGTTACGATAAAATTGTTAAGCAAGTTGATGAAATTGTACCGGAAATCGGTATAAACTTACTGTTTAATAATGCTGGATATGCAACGAAGTCAACACGATTACCGTTCGTCAAAGTGCAAGATCTAATGGACACATATACTATCAATACTGTAGTACCTGTAATGTTGACAAAGGTATGTATCACGCAAACCAATTAAAGGATATTATCGATTGAATAATTGATACTTTCTAGTCATTATTACCGTTGCTGCAACGGGCCTCTAATCACTTCGAATCAGAACCATTAGGAGTCAATCGGGCTGCCGTTGTTAACATGAGCTCTGAGTTGGGGTCAATTGAAATGAACAATAGCGGTGGTTTGTTTCCATATCGAATTTCAAAAGTATTAAAATGATTATTAAGCATACATGGCTTATCAATTAACTACATATGTCATTGAATTTCTAGGCTGGCTTGAACGCTGCCACAAAATCAATGAGTATTGATTTGAAGGACAATGGTATTCTATGCGTTTCTATGCATCCTGGATGGGTTAAAACTGATATGGGTGGATCAAATGCACCTCTACAGGTGACTGATAGCTGTGAAAAAATGGTGGAAACTGTATTATCACTAAAACCAGAAGATAACGGTTCATTTGTTAAGTATGATGGCACTAAATTGCCATGGTAGATAAATTGATATCTATTGCTTATCTCTAATGTCTTAAATGAAATACATGAAATTGAAATCAACATTTATACTCGAGATTCTGTATTGTTTCAATAAAATTTTGTACGAACCGATTGAATTAATAATTACTATTGTTCCTACTATCACCGCGAAACAATTAACTATGTGGCCATAATATATCAACTGTTATCTTGCAAAAATTTCAATTGTTAGATAAAGCAAAAATCAAGTTCATAATCGGAGTTTATTGACTCGTTCATATGGTGTAGTTTATAAAACGACAATTTTATAAATGTTATTGTGAATGTATATTTAATTGAGTGAGATAATACATCATCACTCGATTAAACGAGTAAAACGATTAACTTCATTTATCAAATACAATTTAATACCTTTTGTAATAAAGTACACGGTAGTTTGAATCGCATTCTTCGATTTCATTTACAAATGAATTCATAAACAGTTATGTACATAACACTAAATATATAAATTATATTTAATGAAAATAAAATTGTTGTTTCTTACTAGAGAATATTATCTTTCTACAAAATACAAAGTTATTGAAGAATTATTTTGTATACAAAAAATTGTGTGTCTTTTTTTTTTGAGTAAGTTTTCTTAAAGTACAGAAATGGTTACATGTAAAATGATACAAATTACATAACAAAAAAAAAATCATATAAATATAATGTGAATGAATCTAGTCAATAAATGTATTAATTAATTTTTAAATAAATTATTTGTTCACTAATTTTAATAAATTTGTTACCCATCGACCGATCGAATTCATTCTAATTTATGGCAATGAACTATCTCTATGCTGCAAATAGAGAAAATATGATCCAGCAGCATAAGCCAATGTATTAAATAAACCGAATACCTAAAATCAAAAATAATTCAATTGTTATCAATAAATTTCATGACTGTATTAAAGTTTAAAATTAATCATACTCCAGCTGTGATGTTTGCGCCTCTACTCCAATGGTTTATACCTGACCAGGAAGCCAATTGCGTAATGAATGCAATGAGATATAAAATCGTCAATAATGCGGTATTGAATAATTCCTAAAAAGAAACATCAAACACAGTTAGAAACAAGAATTTCAATTCATTTCCATTGACAAAAATGGTAATTTTTTATTAATTTGAATAAATTTATTGTCATAACTCACCGATAGAATCCAATTAAAGGCCAAATTTAATACCTCGCGTACACCCAACAGGTAGACAAATGACCATAAAAGGGTTGCAATGAATGAGATCACGGCCACAAATAAGAACCAATGTGTGGCTCCAATAAGGGCTGGTGATGCGCAGGCCATACAAATGATACCTAAAACCTAAGACAAGAAAATGCATTATTCGTTGTTTACTGTTAATTAATTATCAGAAATCAAAAAGTTAATTCTTCATCACTGTTGCTTTCATATGATATGTGATCGGTTTAGAAATCATTTACACTATTTGATAAGATGAACTCATGTAGAAAATATTTTGAATACAAATAAATTCAAATCATTTGCATTACCTTTTAGTATTTTTTCTTAGTAGTAGTCGATATTAAGCTTATAATAAAATATTGACAGTAGTTTTGTTCGTATTTGGTAATAATCGGCATAAGTGATATTGGCCGAATATTTAGTTAATCACTGATGATCATCATCAACAGTTATATATTTGCAGGTATTCTTTAAAGATTTATAAATAAATCGATTAAATAATACATTATAGCATTGAAGTTAACAATTACAGCCATAAATATTTAATGGTAAATCAACACTGGAAACAATGTGATTCATTATAAAGTATTTTGAACTTTTAGTAGTATCTAAATTGAACTTAAAAAGTAAATGGCAATAATAGTTTTATTTGCAATTTAAAATTAATCTTGTAGTTTTTACCATTTCCAGTATGTTTCTATTACACTTTTAGTATTTACACTTGTGATTCATGTTTCATAGTCTCTAAGGCCAATGATTTTAATTTTTATTTATGAAATTAGAAAATTTCACTTTCTTTCTTGTGCGTAAAAAATACAAATAATATAAACCACACGGCTTCTGTTTTAATAAAACATTATTAATATAAACTCGACCTACACATAAGGCAAAGTGGCTATTAAAGAAATGCAATCAACTTTAAAGAATGAAACAAAAAAGAGAGAGAGAAACACATTATAGAAATGAAATTAAGAAACTTTCGCATCATGAATATGTAAAAATGTTTTTATATGAGAAAAACCTGTGGGCACCATTTAATGGGGAATGTTTATAAGATGTCAACATGTTGGACACTTTCTTGCCTTTATGCAGATAATTAATTGGTTATTATGATTGTTAATCACATTGAATAGCCCAAACAAAAGTCTGTCCATCTGGATGATTGTTTGTCTTCCATTCGTAATGATAAAAATTCTATTTTCTGAGTTTCCCTGTTTTGATTTAATACGTTCCAAAATTACTATTTGACTAGGTGATTCAATAGAGTCTCAATTATTAAATATTTGACTAAAACACATCGATTTTTGTCTTATCAAATTATTTTATCGTGATTATCAAGATAAAGTAAATACTTTTAGTCATCATATTTTTCCATGTCATCTAACTCTTGACTAATTATACTTATCAGATATGTGGGAGTAAACCTATGGAGTAAATCACCGGGATTATTTCATTGCATACACTTACTCATTTGCTATTATTAATCACGTTTTAATATACAGTTCCATTGAACAATTTCCAACGAAACTAAAATTTGTATGATTTTAAACAGTACTGCATTTCAATGGTGTATAGCAAATCCCAAACAGTTTCGAAGAAAACGAACACCATTAATAATTTTTTTGACTTTATTATCGGATTGTTGAAACGTGAGAACTAGGCAACATAATGGTGTTGTTACTTCGCACCATTTATTATAACTTTGTAGGGTTCAATAAACGATGCAAAACATTGGACACTATTTATTACACATACTTTGGATAAGAAAATATTTTTGTAGAAAGTAAAAGTTGAATGCATGTTCAAATGCAATTTTGTTTATAGAATTTTAAAAGAAATCGTCAATGAATTTAGCTATTAAGTAAATGAGAACAAAAATATTATAAATATAGAACAGTTTTATGTGTTTTGACTCGTTAAAATTAGAATGGCAAATCGAAGAAAATCACAGACGAATTCAAATAAATTTTAGAGTAACATTTTATGCGATTGAAACCGCACATTTAGCTATGATAAATCAGATCAACGAGATATTTTCAATGCGTAATAAGTAAATTAAATCTCATACATTCACTTTTAATTACTTTCTTTTTGAAGAAAATAATACTTGGGGGCCACACATCAACATAGAAATCGAAAATTTTTTGTTTTCTATCTTCTTTCGATTTATAAGAATAGAATAATTAGTTTACATAAATATCATCACTAAATCCACCAAAATTACGAAATTTTATTGTTTAAGTGTATGAGTCTCTATGTGTTTTATGTGGCTATAACGATTTTGATCAAATATGGGCAATGAACAAAGGCGTTTTATAGTACGACATTTCTAAGATTTCCAGTTGCTCGTTTGTATTTCTTTTATAAAATATTCAGTTGTATTTGCTTTTATTTTGAGTTCCTTCAAAAGAAAAATTCCTCAATTCAAATGAAATATTATGGAAAATAAAACCAACGAATTTATAATAATAAATGAATTCCATTCAGTTGTAATTCAGTAGGTGGTAAATATTAATTCATGTATTTTACAGTTGAATCACATAGATTGTTGTTGCCATTTAAATGAATACAATGTTTGTGTGCAATTAAATTGTTCTCTTGTGGAAATAAATATTATGCCATAACCAGAATCAGTTTATTGAGACATACAACCGAAAACTGCATAAAACAACACCTTTTGCCATATTATCTCATTACCTTGGTATCCAACAGCTATGAGCTTTTGTACCATTTAAATGTAAATTGCAAAATGAACCACCTGTTAACCAATTCCTTACTAATTGATAGTACCAAACTTCATAATATGATAACTCGAGAACAATGTAACGCCTTGTAAGGTTAACATCATCATACAAAATAAGTGAAATTTCTATAATGTATTATTCTTTACAATTTACACTGATTAACAATCAACCAACCGCAAGTGAACTATGTAAGACTGCAGAAGACAATCACAGATTGAGTTTAATGACTGAACATTGTGTTTGGGAATGAACGAGAGGAAAATTTTTCAATTGAAATTATTTACATGTTATGATGAACATGTACATCATAATTGTGTCAATTCGGTATGGTTGATGCATTTATAGTCTCCTGAGCAACATAATTGATACAAAAACCAAAATAACAATAATATTCAATTGTGAATGGCACTGAACGAATATGTTGTTTTGAAATCGACGAATAAATACTGTTATGGGTCGCTTTCACCTTTCGTCTTGAATAATTTATGCTGGATTTAATTCTATACAACTTATGACACACAAAACTGATTACTTATGTGGTATATCTCATATTTGTATGTTTCAATTATGAATTCATTTAAAATTTAATAAAAACAAAATTTGCCATTTCCTATGTTATATTGTCAATAAATTGTCTCCAAATGAGACCGATTAAATGATGAAGAATTTTTAATGTTAAATGGCATGCTAATTTCTATGTTAAATGCTCACCAATTGTATTAATTTTAGTATTCCAGGTATCGTTTGAAAATACGTGACATTACACTGAACCCAACTCAAATTATCATTTTTTGGTTGGGGTCGATTTGGATCCACAGTGACCACAGTCTCCGGCATATTGTTGAACTGTCTTTTTTTATCGTTAAATAATAAATTGCTGTTTAAATATCCTTATGTGATCAGGTGTATTAATCCCAAAATTGTAATCCAAATGGAACACCTGATTGTTTTGTGTATTTATTAATTGTATTATGCAACTTTTCAAGAATCAATCTATGGATATTTATATGGTAATGTGACACACAAAACAATTCGTTTTTTTATTTTTATTTCAATTCTTAAGTTTTCGTATTAAATCAGAACGAAAACGAATAATTTTATCTTTTTTTTTTATTTGCAATATTTATACAACTGACACGGTGTATTGATTAAACACTTTTAACCGATCCGAAAGATAATTTTCTACTAAAATTAAATATTTTATTTGTGGTTCTCTACCTCGTTCATGAATTTCGGAAAGTTGAATCTTATACTATATTATGTCGGTTGGAAATCGACCGTCATACGGTATGGGAATAAATGAATAGGTATCAGACGATGGTATAAACAAGTATATTGACAGTGAATTGTGTTTTATTTTATTAGATTGTTGTATTGAGGTGACTCTTGTTGTATGAGAATTGTTGTAATGAAACTATTGCTTCGGAACTGATGCTACGCAACGAAAAGTGCTCCAACATTGAAATTCGTTTGAAGTCTGGGCAAGGTCTCAGATAAAGAATAGCAAAAATTATTGTTATCACAGATAACAATTTTTATTTATCTGTTTCTTTTACATTTGAATAATTGAATTTAAATTTAGATTTTTGTTACATTTTACAATTCATTTGATAACTTATTGTATAATTTACAGCATTTGATTATTATTTTAAGGGAAAAAAACGTTTTATTGTTGCAAAACCAAAGGGCTATTAATAATAATGACGACTAATTACCAAAGTAAATAGAATTTGTCTTTTATTGATTTCACGGCAGTTACCTTTAAATTAAGTTAATAAAAATATGTACAAAATAGCCATCTCTTGGAAAAAGAAATCAACAATTTTTCGATCGCTAGAGCCATCTGTCAATTCACAAGCTCAAATGATTTCACACAATTCTACAAATGATTCCGCCACTTGCCGCCAGTCGAACAATTTAAAAAAGTCGAAATTAATTTAAAATTTGATTTATAATATCATCCATTCTTCTTTTAATTAAAATTTAAGTTCCCAGTGACTAATTTCCACTATTTAGTATAGAGGCTCAGTTGAGTAAATGCCAAAACTGAGAAAAATCCTTCGACCATTATTTTATTTGGTAACTGAATAGTGTATCATTAATTAAACATTAAAGTAATAGATTCTCATATCGAATATTATTCCTCAGTACAAATAAATGTTATCGCTAATCAAAGTGATTTTAAAATTACAAAAATGAAAATGGAAAACATGTTGCAATATTCTTATTGCTAGAATAGTAGTTATAATCAAGTGCCATTTAAATAATGTTTAACGTAATTTTCATCAGCACGAAAATGCTGTTTCTGTCACATGGAAAACTACACGACACTGTAATTTCCAACATTGAATTTAACTGTGTTTGAAGCATACATAATGAACTTTGTGCACACTACCAGAGATTCACTTACCAAATGGAATTGGTAAAAACATAGGCGTATGACCAAATTTATGGTGACAGCGATAATGCGCGTATTATATAGGTGAACATCACCTGTGATGGTTCACGAAATTGTTAAAACATTAATTCTTAAATTCACCCTGACTCGGTACAATTAATCGGTGCTATACAGGAGAATAAAATCCATTTTAAAAAAATTTGTCATGAATTGAATCCAGTTGGGAGACGAAAGTGACTTCCATGGCCCTGTTAAACGGTCAAAATATCATCGATGCATACTGAATACATAATGTTTACTTAAAATCATGTTACCATGTTAAGAAAGAAATTAATCCACTAATCGAGTGTACGTGTTACCGATTCTATAGCCGAACAAAGCAGTTGTAAAATCATTTTGAATTAAATAAATATAATGGAAATAAAATTCAACCCATTCCTGTTTGTGTCTCCAAACAAATGTGGGTGGGTGATACCACAAATCACATAAAATTGCATATTCCAATGATGATTACTACGCAATGTTTGTTAAATTTATTATTTCATGTCACGCTAAAGTCTTTTAAATCGCCATGTCGTTTATCCGTTATGGTGAATATTATAGACTCTTGGGCTATTGTATTATCCATTCAATTGAAATAACTGTAAGCAACGTGTCTACTTCCAATTGCGATAGGGAGATCAAACAAATTGGATAACAGTGCGAATTCAGGAAACAATCTATGGCAGACAGAGATGTCTAACGAAATTATTATTAACGGAAGAACGATAGTTGATGGTAATCAAAGGTCCCAAGTGGATTTAATTTTTTTTTTTTGGGAAACAAGAAATATTTTCAAACCGTTTGAGTTACCGACAAATTTATTCGTTCACTGAAGCTAAAACAATAAAAATTGTCTTTTATGGCGGATAGAGTAAGTCCATGGGTAGCACTGGATCTACCTTTAAGTGGTAACGAATTAATAAGTCCTAACATCAATTCAAAATGCTGTTTACATGAGAAATTCTAAGTTTCTTTTTTTTATGGTGGCTTGCACTACTGCTGTTGAACAGCTACTATACCTACTGTTTACTGTATACTCGACAGTTTATTTTATTCATTCCATTTGAAATTATCCGTTAATGACTAAAGGGACGCAAATATTTACCCACACACTATTGTCATTAAATATAAATTTATGCATAATGTTAATCATAATTTCCGTTTTGGGTGGTCATAGAAGTTGAACCTCCGCCTCGACTAAGAACCGTAAGGACACAGTACTGGTACTCAGTAATATTCAGTGAATTCTTAATGATACAGAAAAGGAACAGAACAGAAAATAAAAATTAGAAACCGTATGGTTGAGTACTCTTTGTCTGGTACGTCATCAACGTATTACTATAAACAAATGGAGTATTAAACATAACTTGTTAGTTATGCAGTGTTTTACATAAACGGGGTTAAAAACATAAAAAAAAATAAATCCATCTGTTTAAGGTAAAGTAAAAGTAAAATAGGAAAAAAATGTGATTGAAGTATAGTCACTCAAAGGACTTTTCTTCTCTGTTTTACAAAATACAAGAGAATAAAAATCCTGTCTAGAAGTGTTTACTTCCCATCAAGTGGATCCATGAAAACAAACAGTTAAACTGGACTCATAATTATTCTGCACTGACTTTTAGTACATCTTTGTTTAGTATCATTTACAGTATGATTGCAATAAGGATTAACCATTCCCTGTTGATTATCCCCAAAACGAAAGAATTGGAAATCAACCAGCTAGTTGAATGACTAAAAATTACTGCCATTCAATGGTGACGGTGTATGAAATAAAAACAGAATTATAATGATACTTTTGTTGAATAATGTTATGTTTCTAGACGGAATAACGATAAAAATTGTAACAATTATATCCCTCTTTTATTCGTTATGAGATTTAATGTTTATTGGTCTGCAGTGCAGTTGTAAACGAGGGTGTTGAGGAGAACCAACAAAGAAATATATCTTGGGCTTATTTACAATAGTACGGAGATCAATTTTAATCATCACGGCTATAAATCTTCGGTACCAGCTAAAGGATATCGTTGAAGAGATACAAGAAAAACGATAAAGGTCATGGGCTGAATGAGGCCAAAACGCTGAGAATTGATGATGATATACAAATGCGTCGGAAAATGGTCATGATTATGTGAAAATCGTTTCCGCTTCCAAGTCGATGAACATTTAAAACGGAGTCCTGTATTTAGCAATACAGTAGGTAAGCAAATGTCTCGAAACCATAAACGATATTGAATTTATTAAGCATTTCCCATCACATATTACATCCATTTAGATGTCGATTCATTTTTGGCCAAAAGACAAAACCACTGTTCATTCAGTTGATATTGTCTCACAATATCGGTTACATTCTATTTTAAGTTTAAATGAATTTAAAATGAAACATACACAATGTTACCTTCTTCATGGCCGATTAGAATGATCACTGACCTCAAAAGGGAAATCATGTGTAGCAATCGTATACTTTAACTTGAAGTTGTTATGATCAAATAAAAACCATCGATAGAAAGTAGAAAATATAACAATTGACCATGCAATTCGATTTGTTTAAATTTGCACAGTTCATTGTTTTTCATTTAACAAAGAACAAGGAAAAAATAATATCACGAACCGGACACAACAGAGAAAATAAAAATAATAAAACGAATGGGTAACTGTACAAGTCGAAAAAAAAGGGCAGAAAATTTAAAATTGAGAAAAAAAAATGGCAAAGGAGAGAAAGTGATATGTGAATAACAGACGAGATGAAAATAAGAAAAAATAAATGGAAAACGATGTATCCATGATGTAACCTTTAATATATTTTTCTTGTGAATAATAAATTCTTTGAACGAGTTGACCATTGAATATTTTTTTTTTAGATGGAATCAACTTCTTGTTTCATGCGAAGGATTTCATTTTCCACCATCATTCGCATTTAAAATGATGTGGAAAAGGAACAAAACACCAACAATAAGAGAATGAAAATTTGATAATGTCGAAATAACGAAATATTTTTTTTATTATTTTGCAAAGGTCCTGTGAATAGTATTGTGTCAGGTAACCAAAGAATTGGTAAATCAGGAAGAATAAAGAACAGTGATGTGGTGAATGTAAAAGACGATATGGTATTTCGTTGGAAGAAAATTATTTCACTGACCTTTTGGTCTTTTTGGGGTGATCACATTACATTAAGCATTCATGATATTGTTTCGAGTTTCTATGTTTTAACTATGCATTGCGGTATATTGAAACAGTTTAAACATCACCCAATACCATTAACAATTGATTTTCTCATTTCATTTCATCATATTCCTTACTTCTGTTCGGACGTTTTAGATAAAAACGAAACAGTGTCTCTCTTCATTGTTTATTGGAATTAATTCTTTTTGATTCTTTGCGTTTTGGGCTTTTATGTGAACGTTTGGCAATGATTACATTTTACTTTGTTTAATGATTGCTTTTGATCTTGGACGACAGGAAAATTCAATAATACTAAGAGTGCAATCGGATGAGATTATTTATTGCATTTTTCTTTTTATTTTGTTTTCGTTCTAAGGACCAAAAAAAGAAAAAGCTGCTTTTATGGTGTGGTTTTAGCATTGAAATTAGAAACACTCAATCGATTCCATATTGAATCATATTAAATATTATTTGCCTTTCAATGGGTTGGGTTGATTCTTGCGTTTTTAATTCAATTTTTCATTTGCTCGATAATTTTCAATGAAACGAATAAATTATGTTAATGGATTTTTAATTTATTTTGTAAGCAGAACATTTATGCTGATTAAAAATTGCAATAAAACAACTGATTAATATTTTCATTTTGATAAAAAAAAAATACAAAAAGCTCTATTTCTTTCGTGCTGTAAGGAGTGTCAATGTTATATGAGGTTAAGAACGACACAAATATTTGTAATGGAATTGTTCAAAAAATTCCGATTTCTTGCTGACATGCAAAACATATGGATGAGATTCAATTGAACAAAAGAAAGAAAATGATCGATATAAACTTATTTCGATAGGTATTCTTCTATTATTTTTTATAAATTTTTGAGTGTATGCAGTTACCATTCAACATGATGGGATTACTTGAGATTGAAAAATCAGAAATAAAAATGAAATGAATATGGAAAAGTATATGATTGTCAAAGAAATTGCATTGGATGCATAACGTGTGTATTCATCAGATTGACGGTATATATTATGAATGAATTTCAACTACAATATCAGAAAAGAAAATTGAAAAAAATGGAAGAGTTTTATAAGAGGAAAATGAGAAAAACGGTGAAATAAAAAACAAATTATTTCCAAAGAAATTGGTTAACATTTCATGGACGTCAAAAACAATTAAACTGAGTGAACTGTAAAATTCGTGTAACACACTTAATTGATTGAACACAACTAAGCTTTTACAATTCCAGTTTGAATTGAATTTAAATCCTTTCCTGTCCGAATGCATTTACAGCTGTGGACGATAAAACTTAGTGAGAGAACGAGCTTGAGAGTACAGGAGTAGCAACATTAATTTTCTTCGAATGAATTAGTTTGGGTGATTGCAAAATTTTTATAGTTTTCATATTCCACTAAGATGAAAATTTATTTCTTTATACTTCAAAATTTCTTTCTTATTAATTTGTCATTCATTGAATACACACGTTCCATGTTTTTTCTTTTTCTTTATTTGGGAAAATTCAAATAAGAAAATAAAGAACCAAAAAAAAAAGTTTTTCATTCTCACAAAATCTAGAAATTCTTTAAATTCCACTGATCAAGTTTTGGGGAGGGATAGACTACCGAACTAAATATTGATAATGTCGACAGTTTTAGAGTATGAGTACATTGAAAAATGATAATGAAGAAGTTTTATTCTTCTATTTTCTTTTAGTGAACATGATGAACATTTCTATGGCATTTAGATAAAAGAAATGAATAATCTCATATGTGATCAGGAATGAATTCACTGCTGAATAGTGTGTATGTTTGTGTATTTTACACTTGCTGAACAGAAAGTTTAACGTGTAGAGAGTTTCTTTTTTTTTTCCTTTCATATATGTTACGGTTCATAAAGAAATGGACCAAATCGAATGCCAAGGGGATGAAAGTTCTGTGCTTTTGCAGCTTTGTATGTTTAAATATTTTTCGGTTTTATTCTTTTTTATTCTTATACTGAAGAATTCACTATACTCGTATGATCCCACCACCTTTTTTCATCTGCCAATGAATTATTACTTGAAAACTTGGACAGATGCATGAAAATTATGAATATCAAGATAAATATTAAGTTTTTACACGATGTAGCCATGCTGAATGTCTTTTTTTTTCAGTGTTCTATTATTATATTAGAACAACATAATTTATGATTTGCAATATATTAAAGAAAAAATATATTTTGTTCGAATTTTTTTTTATTTGTTGGTAGCTCCTTTGAATGCTCAGTATAAATAAGTGAAGAATACAGTTGATTGGATTGGGGTTGTTCAAATAATGGTACCACGAGAATTTCGATTGAGGGTAACATAATTGTATAAGAATTTACTTCTATCTTTCTTGTTTGGCCTCAACTGAAAAGAAGTGTCACAGAAAATAAAAAAATTCCTACGCATTCCAAAATGTTTATTCTTTCATTCTGGTACTTTGGAAATAAAGTTTCTGTTTTTTTTTTTAATGGGAAATTTCCTCATAATCAAATTCAACGGTGTGGTCCTCTATTATGTTCGATGAATAATTGAGGGATGAGTTGGGTTGGGTTGGGTTGGGGTTTTGTACTGCAGACTGGCGGCATATGTTTCGTGGGAATCCTCTATTATGATGAGGGAGTTTTATTTTATTTTATTTTTTGTTATTCAGTTCGGGAAGTTTGTCTCTCTAGTGTTCCTGACCATTTTTCATAACGGCCGACACCGAACCCTCCTGAATTTATTTCCATTTGTTCAATTTTATTTTTTTAATATTCTATAGTTATCCCATTTGCTCTCAATTTTTATCCACTTTATTTTATATCATTTTATCATAGCACATACGGTAAGTGAACAAGTAATATGAGAAATATATGGAAAGAACTACAACAACAAAAAAAAAAACTAGAAAATATTCTATAAACACATTATTTACAGGATTTTGATTTATTATGCATGAAAAACAATCATCTTCATTAATTTTGTATGTTGTTCAACGTTATGGCACATATTATGGGTGATATTGTGGATGATGGTAAACGTACGTATTCGCATAACATTGAGATATAAAAAAAAGTTTTTGTTATATGGATTGAATTAGGACAGTAGTGTTGTCTGTTATTTTAGATTGGGATTCATAGTCAACTAGGGGATCACATAAAATTGATATAACCAAGTGGATAAGGAGAAAAACTGGGTTTCCACGCATCAGTCGTTTAAATGAAATGCATTTTTCATATCGTATTTTTTTTCTCTGTTATTTGGTTGGGTTCCATATGAACTAAAGTTAATAATGTAAAGTGATTGTGGATTTTATGGTTGTTCCCACATGACATTCAATGCCACATCAGATTAGTGAATTATTATGGTATAATTGATTTATGGTCAACAACAAAATTTCATATTAGTTAAGTTATTATAAATCAATAGTATAGATTTTTTTTTTATTTTAAAATAAAAACCAAACTGACAACATCATATCAAATGTTCCTATGCTTAAATCGAATGAAATGAATTAATTTTTGTTTTTTTTTTATTATTAAAAAAACATACATAATAATCCATCCTGTAAAATGGCCTAGGAATATAATAATAAATTATTGAGATAGAGGACAATATGACAAATATGAAACGGATATGATTTCAAAAAGATTTAATATTATCAACAGTGAAATAATCAATTGTGATTGATACGATGATATTGGATAAATATGATGTAGGTATTATTGATGTTGAATAGTAGTCGATTTTACAGAACGACAGATTATTCAAATAAATCATAAATTATTGGTATTGGCTTCAATTTTCAAATGAAACAACGAATAATGCAGGAGAGAAAAAATTAAAATTCACAGAATTATCAATTCTGATTAATGGAATTATGATGTCGGTCAAATATCATTATTAATAGGTGAAGAAAATTGTTGATTGCCATGACATGAATCACTAAATGTGTTCTCACTCTCTCTCTCAATGTATCAACCAGATATCATTTAAAATTTAATTCTATTTATGGTTTTTTGCTAATAAATAAATGAGAGTTATTGTCTAATAAATAGACTCTAAATGTGTCAGTTTACTAATTCTTTGGCTCAATTAATTACAGTTCCTAATGAAGTTAAACAAATTTTAAATGCCCACCCACCTCTAGAATATTCAAAGGTAAAACATTAAGTGCACACCTTATTTTCTCTGAGTGCCACAATTGGACGTTACCAGACCATTCGTCCAGATAGAAACATTATTCACTTGGTTTATTCGGTATGCCCCGTTAAATTCATTTTTAATTATTATTATCTTTTATGTTGAGGTAGCGTGTTAATCTGCCATATGATAGATACAACATAATCACTTCTTGTGTATGTACAATCATTTTTTTTTCCTCGTAGTTTTCCTATAATGTTTTAACTTGTTACAACCTTTAGTAAAACATTATCGAAATGCATTACTGTATTTCAGATCATTTTAACATGACACTCTTCATGACATACCAACAAAAAAAAATGAATGTTACGTGCAAATATTAAATTGTTGGCGATTGGCCTTATCGTGTCCTACATGCTACATTTTATTCGTTTTTATAACCAACATGTTGAAAGGTAAATGGAAATAAAGAAAAAACAACACACAAAATGAAAATGCGTTTGTAATTTATTTCAAGATTGTTTACATTAGATAAACGTAAAGTGTATCAAATTCACTGATGGTTTCTGTTTCTTTTTATTTTCTCTGAGTGTTGTTTTACATGAAGTTACAAATTCTTTAACGATTTTCTTGTAAATTTTCTTATGGAAAAACGAAAGATACCCCCAATAACATTCAAGTTGTATTGAAAGAGTAGAAAATCAGGTTGAGCTATAAGCGAATGAAAATGATGGAATACAGTGAACACAGATGAGCAACCTATAAATTTGTCTTCAATTCATTGATGTGAAGTATTTTGATCTCAATAAGGTAGATTGAAATCATCCGTTTGAGGCAAGAAGTAAGAAAAAGAAAAGTTCTTATCAGATAATGAGATTCTTCTCCTTACAATTTAATCGATCTCGTGTCCTTATTTAATGTTACCGTTGATGATCTATTTTGTATAAAATCCATTGAGTATCAACTAGCGGATGCTCTCAATTCATCCGAGTGTTAGAAGATAAATTTATTCCAATCGTCGACCAGTGAAATAAATGAATTTTTTTATGAACGGATAAAAAACAAATTAAACAAGAGTTTTTTCTATTGCATGTAAAAATTCTTTAACAAATATTGTTTCAATCCAATGGTATCGAAGAAAATTGTAATTTAAGTACAATAAAATTGTTATTTGTAATATTTTTGTAGAATTTGCATCAGTTGAAGGATACATTTTCAATTTCATTGTGTATTATAAACGCAAAAATGATAAAACAGTGAACTATATCAGTGAACTGATAACAAAAAATAATAAAAACAGATTCATGGTGTATAAAACCGCTAATGTTCAATAAAATTGCTCTAATATTTATTTGAGTTGATTCATTTATTAAAACATAAAAGAAGAAAATAATAGTTTTGAATTTACTGAATAATATTTTCATTTGAAATATTTGTTTCTAGACGTCAGAATATTCAGTATTGGTGAACAACAATATTGGATCGTGATAGTATACCACTACAAATTGCTCCAACGGATTTCTACAGTTTTATGTAATCGAATTACATGCACTATAAGCTATTACAGTTCCGTAAAATCGGATAAAACTAAAAGGATTTTTGTATTAAATTCAGTAAATGTATTCTGACGATGTACTTGGGATATATCCAGTTTTCGTGAACGGGAATTGAATTACATTAACATTATAATATACATAATCCATAGAAAATTTAAGGCACATAATTTTACGTAGTAAAATTATTACTAGAACTGTACTACCAAATAGAAATCCTCTATTCTCATATCGGTTGGATAGTTTTCTTTTATTATAATAAATAAAATTATAATGGAACATTTTGGAGTAAATTCATGAATGGTAACCGTTGATAGATTAGTCAGTTTTCTCATACTGTCAGTGTTTGTGAATTGGTTAGCATAGACTAAAGGAAATTAAAATAAATTTACATTTATAATCATTGGTTCATATTGGCGATAGTAATTATCATTCAAGTGTATACGATAGATCATTGAATTACTGTGCATTTTCTGTACTTGTCTACCAAATACAAAATAAAAGTTTAGTGTCAAACCAGCATAAACTATTAATGATTATCATTATTCCAGTGTATTGAAACCGAAAGGTAGACAGCCAAAAATTGTCGTGAATTAATAACCGTTTCGTTTAATGACTGGCCCCATAAAACTTCACAAGTGAATTAAATCAACCCGACGGTAAATAAAGGAACAACAAAAAAAGGAAGAAAATAAATAAATTCAATTACACATTGGTCAGCATGTTCATTTTCTCATGTCCACAAATAAAAATGAAAACAAAAATTAACGAACAACAACAGCTAAGTTTGGCAAATGAAAATATAATTGATCCTGGCCACGTGTCAAATGGTTAATGTTTACGTGTCACTCACTATCGTATTTTATTTTTAATAATCAATAATCGTATATCATATTTTATACAGAGAGTAGTTAGTGGTCACCATATTCAAATGTATTCAATGGTAATAATTAAAAACAAAATAGAAAAAAAAATGAAATTGATTATTGAGTTTAATGCAATGACCATTTAATCGATATTTAAATAGTAAAATTTACCATTTTGGCAAGGAAAAACTAAAAAAAATAACGTTTTCTATAGACGGAAAAGTGTTTAATAAACCATCAATCATAATATAATTCGTGTTTGTAGATTGAATACAACTAACCGTTTTTGTTTAATTAAATGCCATTGCTATTGATTGATTAGTGCAATTGTATGCTACCTGGTCTTATCTTTATTCGAAATAAATAGTGAATTTTTGTTTGAAAATTAATGGGTATCAATTGAATAGTTTCTTTGTACGTTTTCGGTCATCATCAAATAATTTCATAGAGTCACATTACCATTTTCAACTTGTTACATATTATCGCATCTATAATTTGGAATTTGATTCAATTTTACATTGGTAAATGAATTGAGTACAAATTTTGTCCGATTAAATGGATGTTAGATGATTTCTGTGGTTAGTTTTCTATATAATATTGTGTTGAGATTTTCTGTGGTTTTATGAATTTACACATTCAAATGGGTAAAAATCTCCATAACAATTTGACTCGTGTCGATGGAGAGCAATCATCATCAGGTTGAATTTATTTGCTATTGTTGAATGAAGTCATTAATTCGACAATGTGTCAGACACATGACACTACATTTTCATCTATTGAATATTCAAATTATACCTTTCCAAGATCATATCAACTAACATTTTACCTCTAAATGATCAGAGTTTTTCTCTTATACCATGGTCATGTCATATCAATCCCATTTTACTGATAAAAATGAAATTTTTCATTGCAAAATGTGAAATTAATATAATCAATGTTAGAATAAATTCATGAATTGAATTGATCAAAAATTTATGATAAAAAAAAAAGAAATAAAAGAATATTCGGTTTCATTCATAAATGAAATTCTGTGGTAACCAGAAATTTATTCAGTACTACACCATATTGAATTGGTATGAGGTTTGGACATACATTGGTTGAAACAGGAAAAATCATTATCAGAATACACCGAAATTATTGTTAGCGACATGTAACATGAAAATTGTGGTTGTTGAAACCAAATAAACCGCATATACCGGTGATTCGTGATGGGTGTGCAATCATACGTTATAGAGCCTTTGACTACCAACAAAAATATTTTGTAATACGAAAATTCCGTTAAGCTAAACACATTTTAAATTTAATGAAAATATTCCAATTGAAAAATGTTTAAAACCAAAATGCCATCGTATTATAATGGTTGACCAGCGGAAGGTTCAATTATCCTTTGGGCCAATTTTGTGAACAGTTTTTTGTTCTCCTAACTGGAATCGTTATAAAGGTAGAGGCGACAACATACAGATTGGCTATATATTTAACCAAAAATTGTTGGTTTAAATCGTAAAGTGTGGCTATTACCAGAGACACCGAAACTAACGAATTTAGATGAAAAACCTCGGGAAATGCGACAAGATATTTTATATTACCCCAGACATTTCAATTATAGTCCAAAACTGAATTTATTAGTTGCTATTCAGTATGCCTTGTGGAGTCATTAGAACCATTAACAATGTACCATACATGATTGTGATTGGTATACATATAAAATGAAAGAAAAAAAAAACACCAGCAATGGTGGGAAAGAAAATGAGAAATAAACAGTGTCGGCTCAACACAACCATTGAATCAGCAATGGATGTTTTAAATCCAACCATCTCTTTGTCTTTGATACTTCAGAAACACCGAGATTTGTTTTACCCTTAAATTGTATCAAGAATTTATTTCATCTAGTTTTATGAGTCTTGTGTAACCACATATGGTAACGTCACTATCCATTTTATTCGAGTGGTATGAAATTTATCGCTTTAAAGATATAATTTCAATGAAAAATTTTTAAATTTTTATTTATCCAAATTACTTAGGAAATTATACATTTAATTCAATTGGATTAGAGATGAATTAGATTGTTCAAATGAAAACTCTGATTCAGAGATAATATTATAGGAATGTATAGATAATGAAACTTCTATGATGTGTAAAATGAATTCAATTAAATGGGATGAGGTAAAAGTTTCATTTTTCTTATGGCAGAAGATATTTTAATCAAGTGGAAAAATATTCTTGAATACATACATGTATAAGGATTAAGCATTAAGTATTTTCCACTTTAATTTTAATGTAGTGCCATCAACTACTAGGAATAGAACTAATCAATGGATTTTCGTTTTCCCAATGATGATGCGAATCGAAACACTTGAAGTTAATCATTGGGATTCCAATCTTCTATCCGATTAACGTATAGATAGTCCCAATTGAATCAATGGTTCAGAGAAATTGATAGTAAATTACTGCGTTGGTTGTGCCTTTAATTCTTAAGGAATTTCGTATACATAAACATTAGATGGAATTTTCACAACTAAATCCATTTCCCATGAAATTATTTTCACTGGCATTAATTTGTTTTGGGATTTGTTCATAAGGAAAATGCGTGTGCATTTGAGACGTTATAAAAAACACAAACTTCATTGAGATTTAAAACTAAATGCGTGCCATTTTCTGGTATACCAGAAATTTTTGATCATCAATTTATTTTGAAATAATCTGGTACTAGATATCCTTTGATATTAGGAAGGGATAATACAATTCATACTAAGGGATGGAATATAAATCGATATTACCAACAGAAGTATCATGATAGTAGTGTTTGAAACATAAATTCCAAATCATCATAATTGATAGGAAATATTGCATTTTGATTAGTTCCGTACAGTTGATTTAGTGTTGTATTGAAACAAATAATTAATTTTGTCAGTTAGAAATGATGAATAGAAAATAAATGAATAACTGAATTGATTTTCAACTAGATTCGATGTGTCATAATAAGTTACTTAATGAGACCTGTGGTGGCAACTAAATGTATAAACTGAATGAATTTCATATTAAATATTTTGTTTTTGTTATACTTCACTTCAGGAGGATGGTGGTTAGCTATTATACACATTGTTTTCTTGTTGCTTACATAAGAGTATTTTGGTTGCTAACGCATAGAAAGGTTAATGTCTGATTCAATACCATAATACGTTTAATCAATACAAATTTATGAGTTTTCATATATTTATGTTTGGGTTTTGAGTTCAGTTATGTATACCAAATAGAAAATCATAAAGGTGTGCTTGAAATTGAGTACAAGTATAAAAGTTTAGCTAAACATTTAACAGAACATTGCCACTGACTTATGTGTGTTTATCAAACTTTTGCTCATACCATGGTAGCCAATCCAAACAAAATATACAAATCGACTAATTTTTTACTTTAGCAGCACCTGATTTCACCTTCAAATTTAATGGCGTGAAATGAAGTAATAATATTCTTGGATTTTCATTTCAATTCTATTTATTCAGTTACTTTTATTTTCGCTGGATAATCAGAAATTTTCTTCTATTTTTTTTTTTTGCATTAACAATACATTGAACAGAAGGGAATGAGACTACCGACAAAATCACTAGTTAATAATTTTTATTTTATTTCATTTTTTATTGTAGGGATGATGATTTTCTGGTTGTTGTGCTTTTCTGTAATAAAAATTAATATGAATCGCAAAAAAATTGCTTTATAATGCATAATAAAGTATTCCTAATAGGATAATGTTTTGTTATAGAATGAGGAAGCAAAGAATTTACTTACATTTATATATTTTTATTATCATTTTACGTGAATGCAATGAATGGTGGTATGTGAACACTGGGATTTGATGATCAAGGTAGAGTATGGGAAAAAGGAAAATTTTTTATTGAAGTTATTTTACCCTCCACCTTTCAATGTTAAGTGTACATAGTCTCTTATGTGTGAATTATAACGATTTATAGTTATATTATTTGTCCATGGTAACGAAAAAGAACTGTTTAGATGTAATTTAATTTCCTTTACCATCAGTAAAAGTTTTCAATAAATTGGTGTTGGATTTTTCTTTTTCAAAAGAATTCATAAGAGTGTGTATTTATTTCTCTATTCAGGAATCACTCACTTACAATTTATAGATTTTGACTATTGGAATATTATGGAAAAAGATGAGGTGTAGGTTTTTTGTGCTGTTCAAATTCAATTTGACGGTTAACATGATCGAAATGGAGAGAGAATGAAAATATAAAAAAGCACTAAAATCCCAGGTGGCATGTCAATAACTTATATTCACCAAACATAAAATAGAGGCAATGGAAAACGTCAGTGCAATGTAAACGTCATCTCACTTGTAATCGCTGTGGAATTTTTTATTCAACGAATTTTGTTTTTTTCTCTCCGATTTTCTTCATTTTAATTACATAACACTTTTAGCTAATTTCATGCATATTATAATGCCAACTACTGAGATGATTAAACCGAATAATAATAATATAAAATTGATTGGTTTTGAGTGTTATAAAACATCATGTAATGCAATGGCAGCGACAACATTAAATGAACGATAAAAAAAGAAACTGAAGCCAATGGAAAAATGATGCCAGTCATTTCCTTAACCGCTGATTTATATTGCGATGATTTGCTAGGAAAATTCATCATATAAATAAAAGGATCAAGAACATGAAATGTATAGATATTATTCTCATTCTTTTTGGTGGTTCCGCTAAAAGAAACTTGACGAATTATTGTAGCTTGATGCCACCAAAAATAATGGAAAAACGCGAAAAAAATTCCAAGTGTAATTCATTCACTTAAGTCAAGTAATGATTCTGTACTTTTATTTTTAAATGTTTCACACGGAACGTTAACGTGCTTTTTCTCTCGTGTTCTTTATGGCCATTTAATAACCATTTTGGAATGACAAACGTTGATCCCAATTTAGATTTGAACAATAATGGAACTGTACAACAATATGATTTCATTATATTTTTGTCATAATTGATTGGATTGTGAATAAAGTTCGTGAACTGTATTTTATAAAAAACCGAAATGGAATAAACGCCATATGATCCTAGAAAGAAACAGTTCAAATGATCCCCCAACAATTCATTGTTTTGTATGGGATTGCCATCACTAAATAGCAATCCTGTGAATATATTGAAATTGAATGATTTCATGCTGTTTCGGTAAAAGTTCAACACTAACATAAAATGTGTGTAAGAAAATTGCGTGAGCTATAGCAAATGGGAAATTATTAAAAGTATTGCGTGCCAAAATATTGTTGGCAACATTCAAAATCAACATTGAATAGAGCGACCAAAATGAAAATGAAAGAAAAATTCAGCGGTAAGACGAACACATATTTCTATTGTTCCATTGATGGTATTTCCTATAACACGATATGTAACTATTTAATGTTTAAAAAAACGCAAAGGTTGCTCTTTATGCTTAATTACAGCCACTTTCTATCATGCCAAATGGAGTTAAAATATTCATCAGAATTTAATTTTAGTGCGACATACACAAGAAAATACCCCAATATACTTAAGTTTTGATAGAATGAAGAAAGAGATCCAAGGTTGATTAAGTTAAGCTTTATTTAGTTCAGTATTTTTTTTTTATTTTTATAATTTGGGAGCCTGAAGTGTTTCATGTGAATGCTTAAGATAAAGAGGTTTTCATGACTTAAATCCGTAAGAAAATTATTTAATGTATAATAGGGTGGATGGGGTATTTGAAATACAACTAAATCAGATTTCAATAAGTCCTTCATGTTATCCTCAAACTACAAGAAAATAGAAAATTGGTAAGAGAAAACTACAACACTCTATACATGGCAGAGGTATTAAAATGTAATTCCATCAGTGAACAGATAAAATCATTATTAATGGTTTTGTGAATTGCGGTGTATGTTTTGTTATGTTCTTAATTCAAAAGAAAACTTCAAAGATTCTAATCTGATTTCTTTCTTATTTCTTATTTTTATTAAAACTGATTGCACCAATTTTAGTTTTCTCCAATTTAGTTCAATGACAACTGAAGAATTGTATGAAATGATGCTAAATAAATTGCTATCGAAAAAAAAATCAGTTGACAATACTTTCATGTAGTCGTACCGCATATCTAGAAGATCTTCTAATATAAAATGAAATTATTTGTAATTTTCTTTAAGAATTTTCTACTGGACAGTAGGAATTGAAAATATGATACCGAAAAGTGAAATTTCGCTTCTTTTTCTTGGTTAAACATTTATTGCAAAACGATCATGACAACGTAAGTCATCATTGGAGTAACTTTTTTTTTAAAGGAAATTACAGTATTTCTTGTTATTACATTGAGATTTTAAATTGGAAGAGGTTCTTATGGTATTAAGGTTATTCTCATTCTCATCACTAAAAATAAAAATTCGATTGTACTGATGACTAAATTGTTCAGTTCGAAGTAAAAATATCGATGGTAGAAAAATGAACTCATTGGTAATAGTATTGGGTTTCTAGAGCATTGAACAAAACCAGCAGATAGAAAATGAAATTGAAAATTTCACTTTACATTTAAGTGCTTAATCTTTCGATTTCCTTTTCATATTCAACGATGACCATCAATGATACCCTAGTGAATTGGATTCACAAATCATGTGTACTGATGAATATGTGTATATGGTTTCTTCTCAGTTATCGTATAATAGTGTTGAGATACCAAAACCATTGATGGGTTGGTATGCAATCAATGGTTTATCATTATCTATGAACGGTTTTACTTGTTTAAGAATATCATCAATATTCAACGAATGACTGATATAAAAATCATGATAAGGCGTTAATACCTTCCATTCATCTCTCTGTCTTGGCTTTAATGGCACTCCTTAAGGATATTCCTATAAATACCAACTAACCAACAGAAAATAAAAAATAAAATAAAAAGAAAACATAAAATCAATAATATAAATAGTGAATGGTAGGCGTTACATAAAACCCTTAGTTTTTGGCCATTATTTAGCCAGTTTAGAAAAGGCCACAAACAAAATTTATTAATATTACAATTGGGCGCCGTCAAATTTTCTTTTGATTAATACTGAAAGCCATTATTAATTATTATTTCGGTTTGGCATGAAACTGCTATTAAATTATAGTTTTTCATTTCATATAGAGCATCTATGGGATCGATCCCATATTACATTTACACTGAAAGGTTATGTTAGTCCTGCCATTTATCGAATAACATTGAAATATTTTTTCCTGGCTGGAATTCACTCAACAGTTGGGAACTTAATTAATCTGAAACTATCCATATGAATTGGGGGGATAGAAAATAAAAGGTTAATTTCTGATCTCCACCTTTATTGAAGTTGGACATAGGAAAAGTTACAGCCATTAATCGAAGATTATTTTATTGTAGTTTTACGAAAGTTTCACTGTTGGATAACAGACACTGGAGATTTCTGAGAGGAAGAATCTTCATCTATTTTAAACATTTTCGTAAAACAATTGGACACAATAAATCGACTTTATGGTACTGCGTTAAAATATAAAAATTTAATTCAACTGTTGAATTTCATCTCAATTTGACGTTAAAATTCAGTTTATTGTAATCATTAATATGAAAACAATGGAACTGGTTATTGGTATCAAAATAACGGATATAGCCCCGTAGTCTTTAATGTAACACTAATTTACATCAATTTATAAATGATTTAAATGAAGTAACATTAAGTAATTATAATAATTGTTAAAATTATGTGTTGTTTTTAATGCCGTTCTCACTGAATTGATAATGAAATCCAATTATAGTGAATAATTTAAAATAATGTTTCAATGGAAAATATTCAGGTAACATTGATATGTTGTTACAATTGGCCAATTTTCACATGTAATTGCCAATGTACATTTGTGCATAATAAATGTTATATTGTAAAGGAATTTTATGAAAATTTTCCCATTTAATTCGATGCCAAAATAAATGCAAAGTAATTCAAGCACACAGGAAATTTTACCATCCATACATGTAGGTATAAGCTGGTGCCAATGAATGGCATGTTATGTTTAAATTTAATTCACTTGGCCTCACCACCCAAACTTATTTTTTTACTCTATACAAGAATAAAAAAATACTGTAGAGAAGATTCACCCTAAATTCAGGTGGGTTATAACATACTTTAATGGATTCAGGAACTCTAGATCCACATGATGAAGCAGAAGTTGTAACCCATAACTGAATCCGTATTTGTTCAATTACATGGAATAATTCTCCTAACAAAAACCAGAGTTTTTAGAGTTTCATTTCAATCTTTCTTCCCCCCTCAGTTTAACATTTAGTTTTGCCATGTTAATAATAAATGTTTTTGACGGTATTAGTATTTATTTGGATGGTGAGAAGAAACAACCAAAGAATTGTATAAAAATAAAGAAATTACATAGAAAATTAAGGTTTGCCTTAAACTCCTTCATCTGATATTGTACATTGTGAGAAAGTCAAATGAAAATGAATGACTCATTACCTGGTGTGGCATTGCCATTACAAAACAAAAGGGGTACAAATATACACACATAAATTAATATAACTTTTGTATTTTTGCTAATTTCTTTCAGTTATTTATATTCATGCATTACTAAATGGCATAATATTAAATCAAAATGCATGATTTCACTGGAAACACAGAAGAATTAACTTAGTGGAGTGATGTAGGTACCTGATGAGCTTAAAAACAGTACCATGTCGTGATGATGACACACAATTTCGATTTCGTGGTGTCTACATGTGTGTATGTCTGTCTTGATAAAATTTATTCGATGGCATAAGATTAAAAGTTAAATGGTAAATGGTTTTAATTTAGATCGATCCCTCAGGTAATATCAGTAAACAAACGAGTGAATTGCATTCGGTATTGAATCAACACACTGTTACAGTAGGTACGTACGTTAAATGTTAATTCGTAATACTACGATAGAGTAAATTGAATCATATCCCATTCTATCGTTGTGTATATTTCTTTTTTTATTTTATTTTGTTGCCATTCTACATCAATGGGGAATCGAGGTGATTCACACCCAACTTTTCACATCATATTAAGGTACTCAAATAAACATATATGAATCAAATGTTACATTTCCATATAATTTTCGTTTGTATTGAGTCTTGTTTCCTTTTTTTTTTCTTCATTTTTTGTTTCGTTCCATTTTCTTTCCTCTGTGTTATTTGAATTATTAATGATTGCCCATAAATAATTCAATGTTTAGGAAAATTAAAGATAAAAGCTCAAAGTGTTTTATATCAATATCGTCTCAGTTTAGCAAGCAAAAAAATCAAAAACAAATGGCAATTCTTATATGAATCGTAGTGGATACTAGTGTATCGTTAAATGAGGATATGGTAGAAAGAAATCTCTGTTAAATTACATATCGTGTGTCATATGAGCTTTTAATAATCCGATGGTATGAGATGATAAAGAATTTTTATGTTTTACGAATTATTACAATGTTTAAGTAAAAGTTTTATTCTGCTCATATCAGGTGTCCAAATTGAAATTTGTTGACATTGTTTGTCGACAAATTTCATTTACTTTTTAGATTAATTTCTAAATATTCTAAACACACAGGTATTTCAATGGTCTTTAAAATATCAAATAATAATAATATCAATAACAAAAGAAAAATATGTAAACGAATTAGTTTTCAGAAACTTGTGCACTAACGACATTTGACCTCTCGGAATTATCTTTTCTTCTGTTAGTCAATTGCTATTGAAAACTCTTGATTGAGGATAGAGCAACAAACTTTAGAGAACCTCAAGAAATAATTATGTTTTTGGAAGGAAACTTAAATTCACTTGGTTTAAACTATCACACTTATGAATAAAATTATTCGACTAAAGTAATTTTATATTATTTCTTAATATCATTTACAGTATTTTCCATATCCGATTACTATCATATTAAGTGCAGTTACTGTTACACTATAATCACCTGTAGTGATTCTATTACACAGATTTAATTCAGCATCGCTATAAATCCATTGAGGGTTTTTTGTTATGGCCAAAATGAAAATATCAAGAAAACTATATGAATAGAATAGGAAATAATTGTTGTGAAGTAGCTTCTTAATGGAAAGAAATTTAACTTCCGTTGAAAGTACGTTTTATATTTCCTTATAACACGAATTATCCACGAAATACCACAATGGGGGGTTCCTTACTAACAGGATGTTGAATCATTATATTAGTTTTTCGTTTCTTTAGTGTTATCTTGTCTTTATAAAACAAAAATAAATGAAAATTTATTCCATTTTCTTTTATATGAGAACACATACACAGAAAAAGTATACAAAATAAAAGTTTCAACTGAATTAGAAAACAACTAAATTTAAGCGGTCATTTGAAAATATAAAGTTGTTACCAGGTTTTTATTTAAAACTTAAATATGTTTGAGTTAAAGGATACTTCGTAACCAAAATTGGTGTAATCATCATCTATTTCTATATAGAAAATAGTTACTTCACGTTTTGGTATAAAATTTCATTCACTCCAAGTGTAACTTAACTATAAAATAAATGTGGAATCAGACCAAAAACTAGAAGTTTTTCGTTAAAATTTTCCAACATTTTGATCCTTTCATATACACCAGAAAGGTAGAAATAGGAATTCTTTAATAATAAAATCCATACATTACAAAGTGAAAGTTCATCAAAATGCTTGAAAATATTGAAAATAAATGTGAAACTAAAAGGATTTTAGTGGTCCCACAGGTAAATATATAAAGAGTTAGTGTGTTATCATAGACGCCTAAGTATTTCAATCGACTTACATATGACAGATCCATTTAATCTTAAATTCATTACATCAGATACAATTCAATGTGACTTTACTTTCCTTTTTTGGATACAAAAGAGTACTGGGTTTACATCTATTTTATCATGTCTGAATTCTATGTGTAGAATTTCTTTATTATTTTATTATTCAATGTGTTTGGAACAAATTATCTGTGTGGATGAGTTAAAACATTTTGTATTTATGTACCTAACCTAGGTCAAAGTTACCAATAATTCCCGTCAATTCTCATTCACTTCCAATGAGATTCTCGCTCTCTTATTCCTAGAAAGGATTCTAACATTCCAATTTCCCCTCTATCAACTGCAGAGCTTACAGTTAAACATTCTTGGGTAAACATTTGGTTTTTGTGTATTCATTTTCCAATTATCGAAATTATATTAATTACCTATGAGGCATACCATCACTAAATAACGAGACAATTATTATTCAAATATCGAAGGTTAAAATTATTTGCAAATCAATGTTGGTAATAAATTTTAATTGAATTAGAAATGTATGGTAAATTGATAATTCATATTCCGATTAGGTTAAAGTTCAACAATTTTAAAGTCAATGAACACATTAATTAATCAATTGACTTATCTAAACAATTCAATATATCAACATCCTTATGTATCGAATTTCATATTAATTTATCTTCTCTCTATAACAAGATAATGTAATAATAAAATTCAATTCAACCAATTTTGTTAACATTTCCACTCGAAGGAGAAACGTCATGCGTGAATTCTCTCAGTCACTCTCTTTCTCTCAGTATTCAGGATCTCTTTCAGGACATTTAACTTATTTAAGACATTACCAGCACACTAGAACTTTTCATTCAGTCTAGAATACGCTTTCCTTGACTACGGTCAAATTAAATTCGGTGCTGATTTCTAATCACGGCAAATGAAAACTTTTTAAAAATCGTTCGTGTTCATAGTAAAAGATTATTAATACAATTGTTAATACAAGTGGAATATGGTCAATCGAAGGAAAATTATTATCCTTACAAGTGTAATTTATAACTTGTATATGCTGATAAATACGTAACACCCATAAATAAAATGTTAACTATAAAGAAAAGTTTTACTTCATTTTCGTTAACTAAAAAGAAATAAAAGTATAAAAAAAGAAAGAAAGAAAAACCATAGAGTTCTTTAGTGCAAACAAAATATTCGTGCGTAAATAAATATTGCCTTAATATTTTACTATAACAAGAGCAAAAGAAAAACCGCTTCAGTTTTATTAAGTAAAAGTAAAAAAAAAAAATAAATAAAAAGAAAATACTGTCGACACGATAAGCAAGTGTAAGCTAAAAATAATGTGAAAAGAAACAAAAAATTATTGTGTATGTTTGGGATATTCCTCAGTTACTTGTATTATAAATACTCCAATGTTATATGTGTGTTGGGGGTGGGTGGTTGAATTACGATACAATAAGAAGGCCAGAAAGTGACATAAAATACATGAAATAACGTTATCACAGATGATCATGGAATTAAAAAAAAAGTTGATTCAATTCAACTGATTATCTTTGTGAAAAGAAAGTGCCACTTGAGCGTTTACGTTTTTTCATTGTATTTTATTCTAAAAACAAGAAAGAAAATTTCTGGTCGATGAATCTAAAAGAAAACGGTAAATACAAGGGCCACACAGAAAATAAAATAAAAATATATAAATATCCAAAACCGGAATAAGGATAAATATTTTTCTTTAAGGACTCTCAGTCTCTCTATGAAGTGGAAACAAAATCAGACTTAGTGAAACAAGTGAAACGAATAGAATTACGATTACATAGTTTGGATAAGAAAAAAAAAATTGTTCATTTCTTAGACTTCTAGTTTATCGGCTGACAAGTAGATGAACCATTATTGTCTATTCTGACCAGGGTGGCAGATAGGAAAATGATGAAAAAGATTGTTACGTGTAGAGTCATCGTATACAGGAAAATTTGAACGGTTTCATAAAGAAAACTTTTTTCCGATTTTCTTTTTTTTTTGGGATATTTTTGCTTACGTTGTACGTTACGGTTTCGGAAAAGAAAAATAAAATAAGAAACACGTTAAATATCCTCTAGTCTAAAGCATAAACCGCTGAGATACCGTGCATTTTAATTTATTTTTTATCAGCCATCCCATAAGGTGTAAACTTCTCTATGTCAACCAACGAATTTTTATATCGTCTTTTGACTTTTTGATAGGAAAATGCTATGCTTTAAGACTAATATCCGTTCATATCTTCAACCTTATCATTGTTCTTTGAATCTCACACATCTATCCAGACAGTTATAAAAATTCGATCAAAATAAGGAAAAAAATTTCTTTATTCTCTTATTCCGCTGATAGTAAAACGCGAATTTAACACAGAAATTTTAACGGTTGAAAGAAAATGTTTTCCTTTTGCAATGTGTTCTTCTTATCCAACCGAAATGAAAATAAAAAGCCACCGAACCGTTGAGTATGAAAGTTCGTTTCTTAACTATAAAATTGTATTCTATCGTTCTGATATGTTTTGCATAAAACAAAAGGGAAAATGAGATGAAAAGTTTTATTATTATGACGGTTTTCGTTACCATCTATGGATTGTGAAATGTGAGTGTTATATTTTTGTAGGTTGGCATATAATAAGGCGGCCTGTTTTAAAGTGAAAACGGTAAAATTCAGTATCTAAAAATTTCCGTTTTTATATTACTGGAGTATTCGTTACCGTTGAGAAGACTTAAGTTTTTACCGCCTTATCAATTTATATGATCCAGAATATCATTCATCCCTCGATACATATGAACGTTATGGTGAATTGTATAGAATAAATAACTGTACGACATCTCATGATCACATGGTGGTACGCAAAGAAAAGCCATATCCCTTCAATGGAATACATTTCTCAGTATTTAAACGGGGAGTTTCAAGAAAAAGGCAATAGAATACATGATAGCTCATTTAAATTTAGTGGCCGATAAAAGTGTTTATTCAAGGAAAAGGCAAAAAAAAAAAAAAAGAAACAGAATGAAAATAAGCAGGGCCGGGTTATCTTACAATTTGAAGAGATCACGTCGAAAACCATGAAATATGCATAACGTGTATTTTGGTATTTTCATTGGTTTTGTCTTTTGGTCGTGTTTTTCCGGTGAAAGAAACACAGAAAAATTATTTAAGACGAGAGTAACTAAAAGCCAACTCACGACGAAATGATAAAAAGAAAGACTTGAAAAGAAAACTGAAAATTGTCCTTAGACGGTTGAACTAACATAAAGATGAAAATTCCCTATGCTATGGTGTCCCACACTATGCATATATGGTATCGTTTATTAACTGACTGATATTTGTTTACGGGTTTTGATACATTTTCTAAAATACCTGAATTTTGATAAACTCGTGTCTCTAAAATTTTTTTTTTCACTTTTGCATTAATAAAAACAGTTCAAGCACGGTGTAGACATTGATGGTAAACATAAAAATGTGTACACATTATTTACATTTTAGAAAATATCAAATATTTTATTATTTACCTTTATTCTTGTGTGCGGTTCATTTTGTGGCCAGCCAAAAGAACAGTGAAATGAACAAGAGACGGAAACAAAATCATGTATAAGAGTACCATAAAGCGCTTTTTGGTATTACCTGAAATTGGGTCGGTGTTTTATTTGATAAAATACCATGAAATATCATTTTATTCTGTATAAAAGAATATAAACTCAAACCACTGATTCATTTAAACAGAAACAGCAAAGGAAAAAAAAAATTATTCATCGTATTATGTTAATACTGTTGGCCACATGAGATTATGGGGGGAGAGTATTATCCACTGTCGCATTACCATAAAATAATAAGAATAAATGATTAATAATTAACCCACGTGCAATTCAATTTATGCTTGGTTTCGTATGACTATTTTGGTTATTTGATTTTTCCTGGACTGCTATTTCATTGTTGGTTAAATTAACCCCGCACACCTGTCAGCAATCCGTAATTATTTGTCCTGGATTTTAATGGTCATTTATATTAAATTTCATGTCACAACATTTTGTGGTATTCTACAACTGAATTAAGATAAAAACCATAACGAATGATTTTTATACGTTTCTTTAATCATTTTGGGGTTAATGATAAAGTATGACTAATATTTCTCTTTTACCTGTGTGCACAAAAATCAAGTCGAGTCAGTTTTCATGTGTGTCAGTTAACTTTGAATATGATAAATTAAAGAAATCAAAAGAATGTAATGAAAATACGGTTGAATGCATTTTAGAATGCACATTTTTTATTTTTAAGTGTTGGAAAAACTGGAAGAAAATTTCAAAGTGGATAACATTATTTGATGAAATATTTTCATGTTCATTGCAGAGAAGTAAAGTGCTCCAGTATGATAAAAGTCTATGAAATACTGAAAGAAGGATTAAGAGATATAATCATGAACGTTTCGTATTTATCATTTTGGTTTAGTCAGTTTTTCTTTCGTATTGCTCTCATCACTGTTAATGGAATGGTTCTTATGATAATTTTAAAAGAAATTAATTTCAAAATGAATTTCAACCTGTTTTGTCTGTCCCTTTATTATCACTCATTTTTTGGTAGAATTTATTCGTAATTTTTCATGATAACTGAACTATCATCAAACTGACTTAAGATATGCATTCATTATGATATATGAAGTAACATAACGGTCTGAGTTTACATTATGGTTAATGATGATGCAATTAAATGAGGGCATCCAATTATTTATTTTTTTAAAATTTCTATGAAAAGAAAACTTTTCCAACATATGAACTATTCCATGTATGATTAGCATATAATTTAATTGCATAGTTGATTAATTGAATTGGTGATTCGTGAACAATTTATCCAAAATAATTGTCCTAATTAGTTGAGGTCATAAATGTTTTCAATTAAATTAAATTCTAAAATTGATTACCACAATTTTTTTTTATTACAATTATGCTATCATTAATTAATGTTTTCCATAATTTTACATTAGAATGAATCACCTACTGTGGTTTTAGGTTAATTAATTTTATGCTAAAAATTGGGGAATAATAAAAAGGAGTTAAAATTTTACAGTTGATGAACATGATGTAGTTTACATGAAATCTAATTATTAATTGAGTCGTTAAGGTGCAATTTAATATAGTACAATGGTATTGAATTAAAATTATATTTGCAATTGAATTTAAAAGATGATGAAATCCAATTTACATACAAATCAGTTATAATAATAATCAACTGGAAATTTTGATGTTAGTGAGGTCGTAAATCTCGGAAAATTGTCAATATTAGATCGGTTATCAGCAACTAATAACTGCAATGCGTTATGATGTACTTAAATTGATTGTGAATCGAAATCTGTAAATTGCATTATTCTGGTTTTCAATCAAATACCATTAAGGATATGTTCTTGATGGTGTCAATTTTATATTAACTCCCTTCTGAT
Source organism: Coboldia fuscipes (assembly GCA_001014335.1). Classification (NCBI taxonomy): domain Eukaryota; kingdom Metazoa; phylum Arthropoda; class Insecta; order Diptera; family Scatopsidae; genus Coboldia; species Coboldia fuscipes. The sequence continues at coordinate 306,316 of JXOR01000727.1, read as the reverse complement.
CGTTTCCAATCTATGTAAATCGTTGTGCATAACCAGTAGTGCCTTTAGGATAACATTTTCCATATAACGAGATAGGAAAATCGATAAGTGCCATTTAAGTGAATTTTGTATTTATTATATCCGTAGAATTTTGACGTTAACATACACATCAACATTTAATTGAATTGATTATTAGTTATACAGTGAATATGAGAAAATTACGAAAATTTAAACGAATGAATTTTAGTTATTCGAATGGACATATCAAATATGCATGAACAATAAACCATAAAATAGGAAGATGATGTGAGTGAATGAAAGTGAATAAAAAGTTTTTAATTGAATAAACTTTTTCCGTCTTTTTTTTTTGTCTCTGATTAGTCATAAAACTTAAAGTGAAACTATTTTGAGTTCATTAATGGAATAGCATAAGAAATGAACGAAAGATAAAACGAGATAGTGGATTATGTTAAATTAAAAAAATTCAAATGATAGTGAAACGATAGAAGAAAGTTCTACAGTTTATTATCGGATTCAAATGGACTGCTAAAATGAATTACATATCAATTTACTTGACACTCTTAATTTGGATGCTATTTTGGGGTGGTAAGTATTTCATATACAATTTCGCTGGACATACTACCAGATGTGAAATGATTAAATATCTTATACTTATCCAATTTCATTTATTTTAGATTCATTGGAATTACGAATGATAAAAGTGATGATACCATCGTATAAATATCGCGGTGAATCAGCCGAATTACAATGTCAATATGAATTAAATGGTAGCACAGTTAATCGTGGATATCATAAACGACAACGGCATCATTACATGTCTTATGATAGTAACGAACACCAAAATGATGATGAGGGTGAAAAATTGTACACCGTGAAATGGTATAAAGATAATGAGGAGTTCTATAGATTTACACCAAGAGCAAATCCACAACAGCATAGCTATAAAGTGGATGGTATCCGAGTGGATGTAAGTTGAATGTTTTTTTGTCCTTTAAAATGATTCACACCGTGTTTTTGAATTTTGCTTTGGTCCCTGACCTCAGGAAGAATATATCCGCTTCCTGATACAAGGGCCATACTGTTTCTCATCCTCTGAATTCTAAAGGATACGATATTGTGGTGACAGTGGCTCTACAGTTATTCAGTTGCATATCGCAATAAATAACTGTGGGACCCAAATGCCAACAATATTATAAATTATTTTGGTCCAGGGGACACAAATGACCGCATTTCCACTGCAATAAAATTGAAAAATTCATCATTTAGCCAATAGGATTTTTATCGTATTTAATTGAAAAAGGAAATTTTATGATATTCATCTATTCTTCTCGTTTTATTTCATTTGGAATCTGTTCCACTTGAAATTTTTTAATTGCAGCACGATCTATCGGATAGTTTTAAAGTGGTACTAAGAAATTTAACATTGAAACAATCTGGTTTATATCGGTGTGAAATATCTGCTGAAGCACCAAATTTTTCATCAGTCCAAGGTGAACAACGAATGGAAGTGGTCTGTAAGTATTTTATAAATGTAATTTTCTTTTAATTTTATTTCTTTATTCGAGAACCGTGCAGTTCAATGAGCATTTAAATGAAATAATTTGAATTAGTAAGCATCATCATAGACAAAAATGTATTCACGTAATAAATCGGTTGATAAAAAAGCGGGTACTGATAATAAAAACGAAAATTAAAAATAAAATTAGTGAATGAGAGTAACAAGATGGATCAAAAGTATGCAAATTTAATTACAATTGGTGTTGTTGTTTTTTTTTTGTGCTACCAATGGGTTTCGAATTGAGTGAGTAAGCATCCCAGAAGCATTGAAATACGTTAGAAGTTTTCATTAAATAAGTCATCAGCTAATTTTTCATTTAAAAAATTTTTATAGTCGCGACCCAAAAGTGTGCGGTATTTAATTTAATATCGTATGCGACAGATGGAATAAAAGGATGAATTTCTCTAGCGAATTCAGGCAAATGAAAGAGGAAAACACTGAATATACAAATTGTGTGCGGTCCAATTAAAGTGGATTTAAATGAGGATTTGAATGAGACCATAATAGGATTTAATGATATTGAACGTAAAAAAAAAATCTTCTCTCTAGTAATTTAATGAAATTTATTAAGCAAAATCCTTGGTAAATTTTTCACAATGAATTTGTTTCATGCTTTTTATACTTTATAGAGTATAAAGTCCCCCATCGGTTTACAAATGATCATTCGATAGCGATTGTTAATAATAATTGGAAACAAATTGACGAATCAATTAACAATAAATCATAAAAAAAAAAGATTTCTATGTAATTCAAATCGAATTGCGATTTGACTAAATGAAGAATTCACGGATGAAAAGTTATTCAGTGAAATACGGTAAATGATGGTCATTTAAACTTGTTTATTGTTCCAAAATCAAATCGATTACATTCAATTCAGAATATTTGACAAGCTCAGGTGAAAGTGGCACACAGAGAAAATTCAATAGAAAATGAAAACATTCAGATAAAATACCTGGAATTCTTTAAAAATTACAACATTGAACAATGAGACGGTGAGCGAGAAGAAAAATTTGAGATTTATATTTCACTTCACAATCAAAGAACTGACAGTAGAAAAACATATACACTGAAATACCGAAAAGAACCATAAAAATGAGAAAAAAAAAATCATTTTTCATTTTATCTCTTTGCTTTGACTGCAATTAAGGAAAATTACTTTTCCGTGCGCCAATTTAAAACTTCTTAGCTTAACATATTGAAACTTGAGGCTGATTTTCAGTTGAATCTTCTGTCTAAGTAACGAGACTAAAGTGGGAGTGAGAGAGAGAGAGAGAGTTTAATTTTCGTATCATCAGTTCATACGTACAGAATTGAAAAGGTCACAAAACGAATGTGTAGAGTTTCACAACAAAACGAGAATAAAAGAAATAAGAAAAAAGGATACTTAAAATGATGGTCACAAGACGTTCATCTTCAATCCAGTGTGACATAGAGGAAATGTGCCCTTATTGTTGTCAATCGTCCAAGCCAAGGGATCATTTCGATTACAATTTTCTTTCTTCTTTCTTTTTTTTTTGTTCTGTGTCTTCAATGAAAATTCTTTTCTTTTCGTTAACATTGGAAAACGTAAAGGAATTGAGACAGCGTTTTTCTTTTTCATTTTACTTTTCAAAATCGGTATATCAATTCCCATTCCGGATGATTAAATTGTCTTTGTGACAACATTTTTCTTTTGGTCTTGGCAGATAAATGTATCAATACCTCATCATTACATTACACTATAGAGTATCATAACGATTTACCATTATTATATCCACACGGTTGATAATATGGATAACGTGGTATTGTATACCATTTAAAATCGATTTTGAATTATATCGTTTAACATTCGTGTATTTGATGATACTAGACATATTTCACGATTTGAATGTTGTATTGTAACTGTTTGAGCAATTAATTTGATTGATGAATTATAATTATAACAGTGTCATACGCCTCTATCATCAATAACTTATATCTGCACGTAACCATTGAGGCCCATCAAAATCAATCGGTGGGTGGACAAGTGAATACGGTTGTGGATTTGTATTGGACATGAAACATCAGCATTTTGATTGCCACCTAGTTTTTCTTACACTCTCTCGTCAATTTTCTTTGTGTCAGAATAGAAATAAAAAGAAGAAAAACGGAAAATTATTCAATCCATATTTTTATCACGTTCCACATTGTTATTTTTGTTTCAGTATTTTGTTGATTTTATTCCAATTGAGGGTAATACATAATACATAATGTTGACTGAATAAGTTAGACGTTATTCGTTAGAAGAAATCTACTAAAGAATTTACGACTAACTAGTAATTTACTCGTTGTATCTGATCTCCCCGTTTAAATATTCTCCCACTCACCTGACAAGGTAACCATTAAAATGTATAAGAAAACAAAACAAAATTATAATGAAAATCTGATTTTAATTCTGTGGAACGTAGAATACATTCTAATTGTTTCATATTGAGTTGGTAACTCTAAAAAGGATTGATGACTTACACATTTTCATGGTTCCGTTACTTCGTTTTTTTTTTGGGGAAAATAATTTCTTTCCTACTTAGAAATTCACTCAATTCAATGAGAGTTTATGAATATTTTAATAATCATAATCAAACTCTTTATATCTATTATTACAAATTTACTTTATTTCTTTTTATGTGGGTGGCGGTTTATCGTTATGTTGTTGAATGAATTATAAAAACAAGACTAAAACCGCCTCATTAAACCAAAATATTGTATGAACATACACTTTAATTGTATAGAATGATTTTATATTTTGGGACTTATTTAATAGAGGGGTTGGTCTGATGTTCATAACAACTGAGCACCAGCAAAAGCAAAAAAATGAATTAAATAAATTCCATAGAGAAGTGCAGAGGTTAAAGTCAATTCATATTAAATTGGTTACAATTAACCACTTCGAATTGTATAATTAAACACCATTTTCATTTTCTAATTACTTATTAATTGTCAAAAAATTTATTATCTCTCGTTGCTTTACCAATATGATAGCTAACAGCAGTTGTCTGCTGTCTTACACGGTGTGGGGCTTTAGCAAATGTATTAAAATTGGTAGAAAATTGCGTATAATCATTGAAAAAGTTTAATAACTGATTATGAATAACTTTTCAAATAATTTAAAAAACTTTTCTCTCTCTCGCTGTGTATATTTGTATTTATTGTAATTTTATTTATTCACAGATTTACCACGATATGGACCAAATATAACTGGTGAACAAACTCAATACGCCATTGGGGATAAGATAAATTTGAGTTGTTCTTCAGGTCGATCACATCCCGCCTCAATTCTCCAATGGTACATAAATGATGAACCGGTAAGTAAATGTTACCTTCTATTTAAACTTTAAATATAACCACCATTCAAAAAAAAAAAAAATGAAGAAAACAGCTGCTGTTGTATACTTTATAAAGTCAATTTTCTATTGTTGAATATGCTGATTGTTAGCGGCTATTTGTTCTATTTTCGAACATAAAACGCGGCTAATCAATTTGGTATGGTGTTTCACAATCACCAAATAGCCCAACCAAACGGAGTATTCAAATACACAGTTAATGACTATAAAAGCTCATCGAAATTCGCTGGCCATTTATTACCCTTAACCTTTATTACACAAAAAAAAAATTTCGCTGCGATTGAAAATTCCTATGCGTTCTTGACTTCATGTGTATTCAAATTAACTGATGTAGAAGTAAAATATTTATTTATTCCTTGGCTTTTGTTATAAGAAAATAATTTCAACCAACGTGGAAATAAAATACCTCCCCATATCGATTCAAGTAATTTTCCCCAAAATAAAAGGAAAAGAAAAATCAATGTAGAAGACTGAGAAAATCAAACATTGAATCGATTGAAGCGAAAAAGAAGTACAAGAAAAGAGTTTCATTATTAGTTGAATCGATAAGGATTTTTATGTTCGACTATAAACATTGTATTTTCGCTTGTACTTCAAACAGCAATTTCAAGCGCCTAAAAACATCGATTGTAATGGTCTATGGAAAAGATGGTGATAACCATTGAATGAAATATAGAATATTTATCACATAGAAAATCTGGGTGTTACAACCAAATAAATCGAGTAAAAGTGTTTTTCCATTCCTTTGGTATCTATTTACCCCCCAAATGAAAATAATGGCTGTAACACTGCGTGAAATCGTCATTCTTTTGAGTATGAAGAAAGAAAAAACCTTCCAAGTAATGTCTGAATGACTACCATGTAATCTATTCACTGTCCTGTTTATGCTATTGACTGAATAGAATAGAAGTGCCTTTAGCATTTTCCATGGAAATAAGGGAGAATATAACTTAACAGTATTTCATATATTGTCCCGCTGGCATTGCATCATATATCTAATTGTGGTGACTTTACAGTCATTTCACATACAAACAAACTAAGTAAATTCAAACGTCCATAACTGAATTGAACCATAAGAATTGTGTAAATTGTTTGGTTCTCATCTAAAAATAAAACATCGAAATTTGAATGGAAACGAGAAGTTAATGTTAATTTCTTATACCGAATCAATAGAACAGTAGATGATGGTCTCTTCACGTACTCGATGTTCTTCTAATTCAATGCTGAATGTAAGTAGACCATCACAGTTTCTCTAAAACAAATTTAGTGAAAATCCATTTTATATTTGTAATAGGAATATCTCAGTTAAATATACGGAATAGAAAATTTGCACAATTTCCTGTGAAAATGTTTTATTTTTTTTTTTATCTTTTCAAATGAAAAATTCCTTTACATGTGCACTTATGTTGTTTGTCATATCGGTTATTCTTATTGTAAAAGTTATTTAATCTCAATTGAGTGTTACACAATGTGGAAAGAGAATACCATTGATAACAGAAAATATAGAGACATCCTGCTGTGATAAATTATAGGCGTTATAAATGTAATTTATAATTTTCCATTGGAATAACAGACAACCCAAGATGAAGTATATGAAGAAAAGGAAAATATTCTATTCATTTCTTAACGATTTTTACCCAAGTTATGAAAAAAAAAAACCGCTGAATGTGGTAACTGAATGTGTTCAAATCAAATTGCCAATATTATTAGAACGCGAGTCTTTTCGTGGGAGCTGAACCAAAAGTAAGAAGGAAATAAAAATGAAAAGCTTTAAGGTGCGTTGATAAAAGCACATGAAACATAATGTTGAAACATATTACTTTAATTCTTTTATGCAATACCAGTTCATTTATGGTATTCTGTTTTTATTCTTTTCATTATTCGGGAATGTTATTCATTCATTGTCCTTCGTCAGAATGAAAAAAAAAAGAATGAAAAGCGGATATGAACGCGAAATGTTTTCATCGTTAACAAGGAGTATCTTGTGCAGGAAAATGAATTTGTTTTTTGTCTTTTGTGGGCTGTACAAGGGTATGAGATTGGCATAATGCGAACGACACAAGAGCACCATGTAATGTACATAATAATGTGGAAAATACATTACATATGAAACATATAAAGGTATTCAACTCGCATTAGTATACAATCGGAATATGAAAGAATAGAAAAAAAAACAGAATTCAATCCCCATTCTTGGTACTCCCCCCATTTGAACAGTTTTATTTCCATTATTTATATGTATCGCATTGGATTTGTACTCCATCAAAATCGTGTATTGTAATAAACTACTAACAATTCCGACCAGTGATTTACATTTAAGTCGAGGATTCTATTTCTGTTCTCTTTTTTTTCTCATTTTATATTTTTAAATATTTTCACTGGAGCTTAATGGCAGTTTGATTTTAATGAATTCAATATATAAAATCACTGCAGTGATACGTCATTTTCAATTGATTCTTGTACATGTTGGGGGGTATTAGTTGATGATTTAAATTCGTTTATATTGTATGAGTTTTAAATCATTCACTGATCGTTATTATTTACGAAAATGATTGGTTAAAAACGTACCATTTGTATACAGGACAAATGCAATGGAAGTCCATTACAGATAAAATAAAGAGCAAATTATATGAACATAATATAATGATGGTCCAATCAAAAAATATTTGGTTTCACTGTAAAATGCTATGTAACAATGGAATTATAAAAGCAGCTTTTCCATTTTGATGCACTTCATTGCAACGATTTGTACTTAATGAAAATTCAATTGAGATTATTTAGAGTGAGTGCTGTCTATTGAGTCAATTTTTGGTATTATTCGTTATACAAATAGAGGAAATCAAATTCAGTTACCTCACCATTATATAAATCATTAAACAAATCACTAATCATGAATGGTTACCAATCGAATATAATTATAAATTCGTTAGGATTTTCGTTAAAACTTTTGTTTATCCAACATGGAAATTTAGTAAATTATATTGTCGATATAATTGAATTAAGTCAACTGACCTAATTAATGCAGTGAATTATAACATTTTTCACATTTTCACAATTTAAATTGTTTATCAACGATCAATGTGTCCATTATTCTTCTAATAAGTATTCGATATGTGTGTACATTGACTCATTATGAATACATAACTGATGTTGATTCTTATATTTTCTTTATTACAGGTGCATGATCCATCGATGTTAATCAGATATCCAGAAACGATACATACCCATGGATTAATAGTGACGACATTAGGTCTTACATTTACAGTAGATGCTACACAATTTCGTGATGGTGAGATGAGAGTTAAATGTGTTGCCAGTCTATCACCGGTTATATGGAAAGGCAATAAAGAAAGTATTGTACGGCATGAGAACACGAACCGTGTAGCAATGCTATTAGGTGGGTAATTTATACCGCATTGTATACTATTTTCCATACACCCAATTTTCTTTATATATTTTATCGTTTACATTAAATTTTGTTATCCTTACTGTTTTTATTTTACTCAGTTTTTTTTTCGCTCTATACTTATTCCTTTGCGTTTTAATTCACCTTGTACCAGCTCAGGTGAACACATATTCAATGCGAGACATTTTATTATTTTCTTTTCTATGCACATTTTGGGGTAGCCATGGACATGATACATAAATATAACCCACCCAGCAGTGGTAGTTGGTTAATGTCACCATGGTTTCAGTGGCACCCGTTGAGTATACAATAACGATTGTTCTTATTTTTGCACTATTGAGTTCTTGTTGTTATTTATCATACATTCTCAGGTGTTTTATGTGTTGTGCCACAGTATATTTTCCTACCAGTTAATTGTAATTTATAATCTCATTTTACCATATGAAAAATTGAATTTTAATTAAGTGACATGTTTATTAGCCACAATTTCTATGCAGTTTATTCTATTATATCCATATGGTTTAATACTTTTCTAATGAATTTCCTTCTTTTTGTTCTCTTTATTCAGTACGAAGTTCAACAACACGTTTAAAGTTCAACGGTAGCTGTGGCCTCTTACTATTCTTATTTGTGGTCATACAATCAATTGGTTGCACATCATTCACATTATAAAGGTTGCAATTTTGTGATCAAATTAATTATTAATGGAGTTTCAATTCAGTCATCGAATACTCACCTACAAAAATCACAATTGTTTCTAAAATATTAATGTGAATGAATATTGTGTTCCCTGCATAGGAGAGAGGATAGAGTGTATTGCCTGTGGATAGAAAATCGTATGTGCTTTGTAAATAGAAAACCAAACAAAAAATAAATAAAAATAAAAGAAACTAAAAGTATAAGAAAAAACTTTGAATCGATAAAGCCATTTCGTAATTTATCTATATTTGTATAGTGATGAACAATATTATAAGATGCTGGACAGATAGACAAGAATAAATGTGTAAACAATCATTGTTATTCAACTCCCAAGTGATAAATAATAGAATAACGAAGAAAGACAGAAGAAAATGTTTCTTTTTTTGTTTGTTCCAAGTGAATTTATATGATTAGATGAACAATGGATGGTACGGACCAAAGGACATGTTGTTTTCCCAAGATCGTTTCTGTTTTGGTCTAAACGTACCTAGTGAATAATCAATGATTTTAATTAAATTATAAATGAGATTAAATTATTTAAATAAAAAAAAAAAAAACTAAAGTGAAATCAAATGAATTCAGAATAACAAGAAAACCAATTTTATTTTGAATGTAAAGTAGTGACCAGTAAAACTGTGTGCATTTTCCATCTATAAACTTTTATGTTTATTTTCCGTCTGTGGCATTCAAATTCGAAGGATAATAATGTAGGCAAATAAACCTTCATGGTTAAATGATTAATGTCCATTCAAATAAAAATACCATTTTTGCTGTAAAATACTGTATGTTGATAACTTTAAATAAAATGTTTCTGTAAAATAGCCAATAGAGGTCAATGTGGACATACATTCACATAATGAAATAAAACTTTAAAAAAAACAAATAAAGGTAAATGCGAGATAAACGTTATGAATTATTAAAATCGATTACAAATGAAATACCCTCGAATGGCATAAAATTTAACACAATCAGTCAGGATCATTTCGAACATAAGCTGTTGACAGGTAATACTGTTGAAGTAACCGTTTTTTTTTTATTCGTTTTGGTTAATCCACCGAATTCAATATTCGAAAATATTCATTGGAGAAAAGTCCAATTAGTTTAATCATTACATATGTGTGTTCTACCAAAATTGACACTGACATACATTGAAGAATTGCAAAAATTTAAATAAAAATAAACACAAAAAAAATTGGTAAAAATAAATCGAATTGAATGAAGGCGATTACTATTTAATTATATGGAAATTAAATTGACAATTAAACCCCAACCATTGATACCAGCTTCCATATTCATCATGAATAATTATAGAATTTGAATAAAAAATTGTACAGGAAACTTTAGAAGTTCATTATTTCAAAACATTTTCATTTAATTGTTATTCTATTTTTGTTATTTACCTTCCAGGAGAATCAAAAGCTGTTTTCCATTAATTATTGGACCAATAATGTGAAGGTTTTTGTTTTGTTATTTTGGTTCAATAAATTGATTTTATATGTCTAGTTGATTAATTGTAATCAGAGATTAACTGAAACAAAATAGAAGAGAAATGTTTTGGTTTTTAAAATTTTATCGTTCTAATTAAAATCCAATTTATATTTGAAATCTATTGTTTTATATTCCCAATTAAACAAAACAAAATGAAAATGAAAAAAAAAAAAAATGAAGAGAAATTTAAAAATAGACATATTTTCCCAATGGCCTTATACTGTAAATTAAAAAAATGACCGAGATTAAATGAGATATAGTGAACAGAAATGATGTTTAAAAATTAATGTAGAAATTATTTGTAAAATAATTATAGTAATGATATACTTGATTAATCATAATTGTTTTATAATAATCATTAAACATAGACATAAAACATTAAAAGAATTACATTGAAATACAAAATTAGTTTTTGTAAATATAAAATTTATAAATGTAGAAATTAAAATCAGATAAATGAAATGGATCATAATGAATATAATTTTATACAAATTTCAATTATATTGAATCGAGATTACTATTTCTCAACTCCTCCCCCCCATTAAATAATAAAAGCAGAAGTAAATATTAAAATTGATAATCAACAATTTATTGTAGATAATATTGTAGTCAACATAAAAAGAAATGATGAATTTAAATCTCTAAAGTGGATTTCAACTAAAATTTATAATCGATGCCATTCAAATTTACTTTCAACATCATTAACATGTCAAATTATATGAAGAAAATAAAAAAAAGAAATCGTCTATTCCATGAATTCAATGGAAAATTTTAATAAAAAAAATATTTGAATTTTTAATGGTTATCAATAAAAGAAAACAAAAGAGATGAAAATCATATTCAAATGTAACTTGACAGCAACAATGAAAGTTTACTGAAAAAGAAAATGTAATATTCACATTGCAGCTTTTAGTCAAATTAAAATAAGAAAACAGAGAAACACACAAATATCCATAAATAATTAAGAGTAAAATAAAGTGGAAAACTGACAATGAATCATTGAATCACTACGTGGAAAATTCAACTGATATCACTTATAATGAACTTATGGATATAAATTATTATTTAAATTGATGAATAATTAACATAGGAACAAATAAAAATAAATAAGAACGAAAAGAGAATTATAAATTTAAATATAAAACGAAGTGATATACGAAATATAAGAGTTTTATGTCTCGTGTGTTTATTTGTATATAAAATTTAAAAGGAAAATGTCTGCATTCGACTAAAATTAATTAATAAAAATGCAAAAACAATTGAAGAAAATCGAATAAAATTCACTTGAAAAATCTAAAAATAAAAACAAATCAAAATGAATCACAGTTAAACTATAAAATCATTTCAGTTTCCATTAAATTTTTTAGCATTTCAATTTATGTATGAATCATCATCACAACAATAACGCGAATTTCATCGAAATTTTATGAAAAACGGAAGTATCATATTAAATTTATGTTCAATAATTCCAGGTAAAAATTCAATGATCATCAAATACATGAGGCTGTAGTAAACATTTTATGTGAATTTTTATTTTGTTTTAAATCAACATCATCCATTATTTTGGTTATTCTAAAACAGACGAAAGAAAAAAACAGAAAAAATCACTGAAATAGACAATATTTAGTGTAACCAAATGAAAATGTTGATGGTGTTTTTGTCAGTAGTTTTGGTTGAATCAAATAGAACAACATATCCAAAAAGCACTAATTGGTTTCCATTGCAACTGAATTGAAACTGAATGACATCGTTTCAAGCATCCGGTGTGCATCAGTTGGATAACATCAATTCAGCCATATCCAAAGAGAGCTGTACCAATGCTATGGATAATAATAATAAAAAAAAAAACCAGTAACGCTACAGAGTTGAGCATGTGCATATTAAATGTTTTGTCGATGAATATACAATACACCACCCCCAAAATTGCACCACAAGTTAGAATACAGTGTGTGACAGATAAACATAATTGAACGTTCGATGTGCCAATCTCATTTACATGGTGAGTGCTACTGTTAATTCGGTAAAACCATTTGCACATTTATAGCAAAACGAGATGAGAGTTCTTCTTCTATTTTCGTTTTATTCAAAGTATTTTCGCAGATGTTGTACGTGGAAGAATGGGTAAGAGAAGTTTATCCAACAACGAGTAATAACGATCGATTACGGAAGGAATTTGATTTCACTTTGTCTGCCACCATAGAGAAATGAGTTCAAATTAGAGATTGCAGTTGCATCCGTTCGAGGTTTTCTTTTTTTGCTGTGTTATACAAACCGAATTGAACGTTTAATTGGAGTGCAAGATGATACTGATCATCAAACCGTGTCCTTTATTCATTTTAAAACAATCCGGTATTCGACCAAAAGACAATGAAAATCAATTCAACTTGTATAGACTCCATAACGTAAACTTATCAATGGATTTATTTAGTCATCACCCAAAATGTGGAGCCTTTAATTAACTTTTGTCATCTTCATTTGATAACAGTACGAATTATGATTATTTCCCATCAGCAAGAATCATGAAACTTTTCCATCGATAATCTCAAACATTCTGTTTCTTATCGATTGTAGATTATGATTTGTCATTGAATTGAACTTCTTCAAAAACTATTCAGTTTTGTGTATTCGTTTGCTTAATTTTCTTCGTAAATTTTATTTTTAGTTTACTTTTCAGTTTAGAGACTCTGGCTAATATAATGAAAGAAGTGTTGGATGGTAAAAAGGAAACACTCGGAAAAAGTTGATAAAAAAATAAACCGTTATACACTTTGAAAGATTTTATGAATTCCTTAAGTGTTATTTCGTACAAGGAAACAAAAAATTAAAGAGAAAAAAACCTAGTGATGGTGAAAGTTTTTAAACCAGAAAATATTGCCACACAAACAGACTGCACCAATGGGAATGTTTAACAACGATTTCCAATTTTCTACGTTTTCATTTGGGGATTTTGGGTTCTTCAGTTTCACACTTTTTTCTTTTAACACCAAACAAATATCGACAATTTCGATTACTCAACAAATATTATCGTAATCCATAGTAGACGATCTTAATAAATATTTCTTGGTTAAAATTAAAGGGAAGTTGGTGTGAAGATTTTAAATGAAATTCCTTAAAAATAATAATATCGAAAAGTAATAAAGTGTGAATGGAATTCATATTCAGTCATAAATCTGTTGGAATCTTTTGATTGAAGAAATCTACATTGGTGAAATATCAATAAAAGATTTTCAATATAAATTTTCCTAGAAATCGTAATGGTATGTCATCGTATGTGGATTGATTCTTAAAACCATCATACTCATACCACAGTCATATCCTTTTAAAAATGGAATCGGTATGACAACTTGTAAGTCACGCGAATATTTCTGGAATTTCGTGCAATTAAGTGAAAGCGCAACGGGTTCACTTAATAATTTACTCAAGTCAAGAAGAAAATTCTACTAAAAACAACCCAATAAATATACTGTGAGGAAAACACTAAATCTTAACAAAAAGTGAATGGAAAATTTGAAAAGTAACATTCGGTGTTACTTTGGTATGCCACCCAATTGCCATAAATAGGTGAATTTATGTGGTTTCTATTTCATTTTCAATATTCACCCTTTTCTATTTTTGGTTTAAGTTAAATTGGCATACAGAACTTCTCATACGCCTAACTCATCACGTAAATGTTATTGGAATGTCTACGATATGTTGGCAAGTAAACGATTAAACGTAAAGGCTGTTAAATGGTCATGCTGATTATGTTTTAAATTGATTTTTCTATTTCATCTCCAACTATTTGCTACATTATAAATGATTATAGATATACTAACACCATCAACGATATAGCATCTCAATGTTCTGTATCGCATATGGTGAATCCAGCCAACACATGTCAGATCATCTCAATCAAATCGTTAAACGGAATGAAGTGTAAGCGATGATCTTCTTTCAACAGCTTGAGAGAATGAGCTTTTTTCAATGGTCTCTCGTTGAAAACCAAAATGATTATCTTTATTCAATGTAATAACATCACACAATGAATATGTGGTTGATGTACTTGAGTTTTCATGGATTGTTTTTATTTTAATGAAAATATTGTATGAACAATGGATTAAACTTTATATTGCATAAATTCTTTATTTTGTTCAGTGGTTTATAAACGATGTTATTGGAGGCGTAATACAGACAACCAAAACTCATTTATGTGTATGTTTTAATGTCGAAATATTGTCCTGAAGCTTAAACATCTAATTTTATCCAATGAATTTGGTTTTGTTATTTTTGGTTATGAAATTCATTTATTGAGGGAACTCGTGCTATACTTGATTCATTGATAAAACACCAAATTGTATGGTTTTAATTTATGTAGATTGGAAAAATACACCCTCTTATATTAGAATAAACTCAATTACCAAAAAAAAAAAGACAAAACTAACGACAGTTAAATTATAATGGTGGCAATGTTATATATGACACTAAACATTAGCCTTGTTCTTTATTTCTAACTGAAATTTTAACTTTATGATGTTTTTATTCTACCGTTCAAAAACTGTAATGAATTCATCATAAAATGTCGGAACATTATACACCGTGTACAAGAAGTTGCCATCATACTGAAGTACAACAATGAATATCTTGTACAATACAATATTATCAGACTTCATCTACCTACATAAACACTCTTGATTTTGTTGAAGGCAATTCAAAAACCATGAAAATATTTAACCAATTTTATTCAACCTGAAGTGTAAAACAAACGAAATATGAAAGATTTTCATTAAAAAATTTTTCGTCTTAACGGGCGTTAACTTATCTGAATAAAAAATCTGACAATAACCTTTTGACTAGTTAAAAGATAAGGTAAATGACATTGTCTGTTAACATGGAAATCATCAATATAACAAAATTTCCTTAACACATTCCCTTTAGGCTAACAGATAATACGGCTTACCACTCTCTAAATAAGAAAACAATGATATTTGATGAAAATTCATCATCATGTGAGTGTATAAGACACTCTCAATCTATATTACCATATAAATACAAGAAACATAATTTATGGATCCTGTAAAATGTCGAATTAAATTTAATTGAATTTTGGATTTTCTTCAGATAAATTAGTTATTCGTCTATAGTTTTATAGTAGAAATTCAATTGCATATTAATTTAAAGATGTTATTATTAAATTACCAAGGAAAAACTAAAATTGTAATTATCTTTTACAGTACACTTGCTTTGAACCATATAAAGAAGAAAGGAACTTCTCATTTTCTTTGACATGTAACAAAGGACAAAGGAACTGTAAATACATTTTGGAAGACTTCTCTCTCACTCTGTCTATAGTATTGTCACGATCTTTAATTACTAAGTCACGTAACTTTAATTATTTGTCAATCTAAAAATTGTCTTTCTTCTGAAGTTTTGGGAAAACATTTTCTAATTATTATTCATTTAATTTTAATTTATAATCGAGCGATTAAAATTATAATTTGCGCGTGAACAGTAGTTTTGAATTACTTTATACCAACAACCGGATGATATGTCAGTGTCTATTACAATTATTTTAATAACATCTTTGGTGAAATAACTTATTATTGCTACGCGTCTTCACTTAAAAACTGTTTAGTTTTAATAAGAAAACTATTTTCCATTAAGTTAATTAATTCTCTTTCTATTGGATGTTAGTTTCATTTATAAAATTTTCTTTTTGGCCATGTTCAAAATAATCATAGTTGAATGATGATGTTAAGCCATCACACTTTATATGTGGGAAAGATTAAAACTTTAAGTATCCACGAAAGAATACTGATGATGTATCGTTTACATTAAACGTAAATTGTGTCTTATATCTGATGATGACACAACACACTAGGATACGATTAAATATACAAACGTTAATTGATGATATAAAATTAGATGAAACGATGTCACATTCTCTGTCACGAATAAATACACAAGGTATAATGTATTTTGCACCTTTTTCTCTCTTTCTCTCGGTTTTAATATTTTGAATGGTGAATCTTTACTTGTTTATATTGTGTGGTATATAGTGATGTTTAGTACATTGAAAATAGAATGAAATTAAAATGATTAAATCACGTTCAGGTACCATTTGAAATGACAAAGGAATAATAAGAAAACTGTATACAGGAAATAATTAAAGTTAAGAATATAAAATATTATGTAGCACAATGCAAGTGTGGATTTGGCACTAAAACCAATGTTAAGATATTTCGTGGGTTTTAACGGGAGCTACTTATTTTGGCTCAATTTCTGTTCCAAAAATAAAACTTTCTTCTCTTGGTTATGTTCCTTCCCTTTTTTTTTTTTTTTGTTTAGGTGGAATCATATAATAATAAGAGATACCATAAAATTCTTTAAGATCTACTCAACAAAAGTAGTACCACTGTTTATAATATTCTTTTCTTGTGTATTGTTCACAACCTAAAAAAAAAATATAAAGAAAAACGGAAGCCTAGTAAAACAAATCCCATTTCAATTTCTCCAACAACATTGTCTTTTTGTACTTTAAATGTAGATTCTGTGTAACACGGAAACATTATTTGGCCTTATACATTTATCCAGTGTACAAAAATAGAGTGTAGAATGAAATCTTATGAGTTAGACTGAAAAATGTTTTTTCCTTTTTTGTTGTATCCTATAAAAACTGATTTCATTTAGGCACCATGGAATAGAAGGGCATATATTGTCTTGATGCATATCAAGAACATCAATTTGTGGTGTAAAATCCATTGTGTATAAGAGATTGGTAATTACCCGTGGGGCATAATACACAGAATGAAGCTTATACACCATTTCCATATAACCGCACCTATGGATTATAATCTCTCATTCATAGACATTGACTAGAACAAAAATACAATGAAGGACTAAACTAAAGTATATTAGATTGTAGTCTCGTTGATTCAATTTCATTATTAGTACGTACGGAGAGACAGTGATCTTCATTTATTTAGTAAATTTTTGGTTTCAGGTTCAAAAGTGATATTAACAATCATTGCAAAAGTTATTTTTATTTACGTCCATGTAATTATGGTGAGTAATTTTGATAATTTGAAAGGTTTTTTTTTTTTGTTGTTGTTGGCTTCAATTGTATCCAAATTTTGAGACATTCACCCAAGATAAAGGACATACCCATAACAAATAATGTGGGTTGCTATTTGACTCGAAGGTAAAACTCATTGAGGCCAATTCTCATGTCTCCATATCCGAATATTCGTTTTAGTTTATTTTTTTCATGTGAATTTACAATCTTCTTAATGGGAATTGAATAAAATTCCATAGCCAAAATATCATGAAACTGAATATTTGTTTAGATTTGTATTTCGTATAGTAAAATTAACATACAGGAAACACCTTTCGTGGCTGAACACCAAAAGCAATTGGAATTCCATGTAAACAAATATGAGAAATCCTTTTTATTTCGTTCAATTTCATATTCCTTTGGGTTTCCTTTTTTACACTTCCAGAGTTCTCAAACTGCTGGTTATGTTTTTTGGTATGTAATTTGTTTCATTTCTTTTTTCACCTAACGACAAGCTAAAGAAATTTAATTAAACCATATGAATATCAGCATCAAATTTCATTTGGCTTATCTACATATTACATGGTAAAACATCATTTTATTCCTGGCTTAGCCAGTGTAAATAGAAATTGTATAATGGAAAAATTTAACTTGAAAAAAGTTACGACGAATTTCGTTCTGTTCTTTTGGCTTTAGAAAACATATAAGAGATGAATAAAGAATAAGCATAAATTATGAAGAATATGCTTTCAACTGAGTGTTACCTTTTTCCTTTTATTTTATTTTGGTATCCATTCAGTCAACACATATTTTATAATGTGATTTGTATAATTGCTTATTCGTTGGGATTACATTTGTTATTATTCAAGAAGATTTTTCCTCATTTATGATACACCCTCGCTTTTCTGCTGGTATCCAAAAGTATATTTGGACCCCACCACCATTGTAGTGATTGTAATTAATATAAAATTCATTCAACAGTATAATTATTGTTTTCATTTTCCGTATATTCAATGTTAAAAGTTCTTCACAGGACTACATAGTATAACATTGAACGTATATATTCATAGATACCATTGGTACTAGTGACCGTTTAAGAGATGTAAATTGCAATCCTTTTACAATGTTTATGTAAATTTCTTATAGACAGAAACTTTACCAGAAAGTACAGTATAAATCCAATGTAATAACGTAAATATTAGGGAACAGAATCCAAAGTGAACGCGCGTTAACAAATTAATGGTTTACATGTCCTGATAAATTTCAGCACATTGTTACCGTTGACGGGACTGTTTAATGTCAGCTAGAGGAACTCTAAATTCAGTTGTTTGGGTGATGAAGTGGTGTTGTGCAACAACAATAACATTCAAGAATGGTTGGACAAGCATTCAATTTACCCCGAAAAACTGTTTCTCATTCCTCCAGTGGAAATATTTTCCTGTGTTGTTTCACAACTACTCGTATTTGTGACAGTCACTGACGAATGAGAAAAAAGTGTGCGGTAACAAGAACGCTCAAAATCACACCGTGAATAATGAATCATGATGATGGGTGAATATGGGTACACTTTGGATTGAACCGTTGATGATGTACACACCTCAAACCACTTCAGTTTTCTATCTTTTGCTTCACAACCATTGTGAACAATAAATCTTATAAGAGAAGAGGCAAAAAAAAAAAACGAAAAGTTTTGTGAAATTCATTATAATTAAGGTGTGCAAATCAAATTTAATTGTTCTCATTTAATACTTTTATATTATGGGTACACAAATCCGCTTTTCTTGATCTATTGTATACAATATTTTGCAGTTTTTCCTTGCTGGTGGTTGTGGAATCAGAACGAAAGACTAACGTAACTTTACTTTACTTATCATATTACCAGGGAAATTGTCTTTCATTTTTGTTTTTACACTTTTGTCATCATCGGATATGGTACTTTGATGGAGATTTACCCCACCCGAATAAAACGAAAGAAAATAAATGAATAAGAATAAACTAGCAATAGGCAATCTGGTACCTTGATTTAAGATGTAAAACTTCTGATGAGAAAATATCCAATTACCGTCGATTAAAAGACTTTAAAATTCTTTTCTTGATGAAATCTGTCGTTTGTTACCTTCACCTGGTAGCAATGGATGAAAAAACATCCGAAACAAGAAACGAGGGGGTTAATAATACGTCTGATTAAGGATGGAATAGGCTGTATATAGAAGTGTTTCTTAAAATACTTAAGGCCATTTTTTTCAAAAGTGGTTACAATTTCAACAGTTACGTTTTGTGTATTGTTTTGCTTCTCTAATTCTCTAAATGGGCGCCCCCATTTGGGATGATTAAGTTTTGTCACCAATTTAATCACGGATCAACGAATTAATGGTGCTAAAAGGTAATGGGAATTAACGTTGAAACAATTGAAAATTTCCACCGAAATTAAGCGAAATGAATTAAAATTTTATCAAATGAAATGTGAATTGAGTGAGGGTGGATTTATACAAATCGTTAGGAATCCAATTGATGGCATCTACATTAAAATTTTTAATTGATTAATGGGGTAGCAATTGGTATAAAAGGTTGATTTCAATTTTATCGTTTTTCAATGTCGATATTTCAATCGATTGATTTTATAATTAGCGATTTCCAAATGATATGAATACCTTCAGTGATACTCAAAGAACTAGAAATAGAAAATTTAAAGAATCCTTATTGGAATTCACCTGAAATTGGATCGAAATCCAAAAATACTTTCAGTTTTACCTATGAATAGTAGTTTCTTGTGTTTCATTCTATTTCTATACTGATGGTTCGTGTTCCAGTTATTTAATTAAACAGAATAAATATCTGCATTCAATTTAAATGATTTGATTGGCATTCGTGTTATTTTAAGCCCATCAAAGTTAATAGTGGTGAAGAACTGAACGATGAAAAATTTTGAAATTAAAAAAAAGAACTCAAAATAGCTGGCAAAACCTCTTTTTTTTCGTATTTAACTGTTGGAAAATTACAGGCGAATAACAAACGAATTGAAATGATGGGAAATCAGTCCCAAAGTAGAGCATAGGAAAAAACCTAATTATATCTCTTCACCGCATTCACCATGAAAACCAGGGCAAATTGAATAAATTATCTAATTTTTCAACTTCATTGAACACCATTCAATTTATTCTTTCTTTTTTTTTTTGTTTTGCTCTATGGTCGAATATTTCTGTTTTATACAATTTTCCCAATTTACAATTTTCATTTCAGTTTTTCATGGATTTTTTTTTTGATTCTTTGTATTCTACCAAACAGAAACCCATCGAACTGAAAATGAATAAAAAATTCGTCCATAAAATTTTGTTAAATAAAAATAGAGGATTTGAATTTGGTTAAAAAGTTTCACTCAGACTATTCATTCAACATAAATTTTATTTGAATTGCTATTGCCATTAACTGTGTATGTCATTTTGCCATCTAAATTGGAATTGACAGTCTCTCTACTTTGGCCATTCCTCTCGTCCTCTAGTGATAAATTGAAAATTCGCACAATAATTGTGATATTTATTACCTGAAAAATGCATGACAATTCTCACCTGAATTTGAATTTTATAAAATTTCAAGTGAGATAGACAACCATTCCACTGATCCATAATTAGAAATGAAACCGTTAATTAAATAAAACGATTTAATTCAATTAATTTTGAATATTTCTTTTATTTCCTTCTGTCTGTTGTTCACTATTCAGGTGTTACTGGATGCCATTCATCTTGAACGATTTCCGATCCAATCTATGAGCAATACTAAAACCTTATAATTACCGCATATTATAATGGTTAGATTACAAATGGATTTCGTGCCTTCGGGACTGAAAAAAAAAACGCAACCCCTTAGGCATATAAAATCATAAAAATAAAATCATAAAACATCCTCATAGTAACAATATAAAAAAAAAATCATTGAAACGAGCAGCTTAATGGATTTCTTTTTGACTCAATTAATTTAATCCAATGGACACGAATCCATAAATTATACCAATTCCCGTATTGGACTTTAACAATAATAATTAAGCGAAAAAGGTAAAACATACAGAAATATTTTCATTAACAAAATGCACACGCGAATCATAAAATGGAAACATATCCAATGGTAACTGAACTATTTCAACTATTTTATAATTTCTTAATTTGTTTTTTACTTAACTGAAATTGAGTTTAAATGAAATACCAGAAATCAAACTAAAAAAACAAAAATTATTTATGAACTAACATAATAAACAATTTATAGACCCTTCAGTTATATTCTAATTACATTAACTTAATGTTTTTTCTTTCTTATTTTCACAAATCGTAATAAGAAACAACACCGACAAAAGAAGAAAAAAAAACGCGGCAGTCATAAATGTATAAAGCCATCCATCATTTATGCTGATTTCCAATTCAAGTATGTGAAATAAGAAATGCCAGTCAGGATTACATTTCACTTGTATTTACTTCTTTTCCTTTGGTCTGTTAGGTTTCATATCCACCTAAAAATGAGTTCAATATCTTTCCTCGTTTCCATTTGGTCCCATCAGTAACATTCACCTTCTCAGTTAAAAAACAGAAAAAAGAAAGGAAATTTGGAAGAGTGAGAAAGAAGAGAAAAAGCTAATTTCATTTGGTTTTTAATGGCAAACATAGTAAAATGTATTTTATACCATTGACTTAATAAAGTAATAAAAGTTTTTCTTATTACAGTATAAGCGCAACAAGGAAACACATGAAAGAATATGATGTTGAAATATCCTATTCGCGTACCAATGAAAGCATATAAAAACATGAAACTCGCGTAGTAAAACTAAAATAATAAAAATTCCATTGACCATTGAATGTTACCACCCATGGATATGTGCACCATAGAATCTTGACTGGTTATGGGGACTGGTAAATTGGGTGGATTTACGGCACGTGAACAGATGACCATTTGTGAATTAAAAAATGGTTTTAAATTGAATGGGTGAATATTTAAATAATGCACACGGTTTACGAAGGTTTTTACACTTTAATATTACAGTCAACCTGATACCAAATGAGACTGTTCATCAAATAGAAGTGAATCAACTTATAACCAAGTGGAAGAATACTCAATGAAGAATTTTATTTGTTTGGAGTTGAAACGGTACCATTGTTACCACTAAATTGGTGGGAAAAGTCATTAAATTATATAAAATGGGGCTGGTACACTCTAATTAAAACTGTGAATTTCATTAAATTGTAGTCTTTGGCCAACCACTGACTTATTACATTATTATTCTTTCGATTTATTTTAACGTGAACAATTGCTTTTCTTTTATTTTCTTCCTGTATAATAGAATTTTTTTCCTTTTAGCTATCGATGGCTGTCATCATTTAGCATGCAATCAGTGTTAAACTATTAAAACACTCTGACTAAATAGACGAGAGAAATGAAAAAGAAAAACCTGGAACCAATGGGTGGTCGACTGAACAATAATAAAATTCAGGTAATGTTGAGGTTCTCGTGGTTAATATATCACCCACTTTTACTAATATCGTGGTGGTATGAGTTGATGATCAGTACATGGCGAACAAAAACTAAATAAAAGTAAAACATAAAAACAAAGTGAAAACTCGGTGAATCAACATTGCACCATTATAAATATTTGTATGCCATAAGAATACATAACAGAAAAAACGTGTAATTTATAAATTTTTTATTAGACATAAAAGTTCACTTTATATCAAACCCTTTTCCTGTGTTTATACATTCAATGTATTCGGTTGGACTTTGATATACGATTAAATTGTATAAAATGGTAAACGATTTACATCTTTTTGAATCATTCAACCCTTACGAATTAAGGGTGGATCAGTTCTCAGACAACATGTGCCTTTGGACTCCCTCAGAAATAGTAAAACGAATAGTGGCGGTTACTAAAACTTTGCTGAATATCAAAAGGTATTTTCCGTAAATTTCTATTTTATGGTGATGTGAAAACTATCGAATTTTCTTTTAGATACATCGTCTCACTATGCCTGAGGTGATGAACACACTTCGAAATTGTTTCAAATATCCCAACTATCCTCAATCGTGAAAAGTTCTTGGTTTCTTATTTTGGGTTGATCCAAAAATATCGCTAAAATAAAAATACTTTGGTAAACTTTAAGGTGATTAGTGCTATTTATAATAAATTTATTGTTTTTAAGACGAAACTCGTATACTCATGTTAATGAATTTTCATACACATCAAGTAACAATTGAAAAGGAACACCACAAAAAAATAAGACACACAAGTGGATATAGTTATGAATGTTAATGTGGTTTTTTATTTATCCAATTCACGTCTATGTTTTTCATGTAATTCTTTTTTTCTTTCATTATTTTCCTTAAGTCTGTTGGAACTGTTTTTAAATGAGTGAAGCTAAAAAAAAAGAAAATTGTCATGAAATGTAATGTGAAGTATGTTATACAATGTATCTGTTATTCTTTATATTTTCGTATTTTTTATTTTATTTTTATGACTGTTAACATTACCAAGCTTACATAACATTTTCAGCTTTAATTTATGCCACCCCGTTGGATACTGGTTTTTTTTTTATATTCAAGTTTGGTGCCCCACAGTGTAAATGGATATCAGAGAGAGTGTGTGTGTTTTTTTTTTATTTTCGTTGAATGGTGAATTGCAGTAGCAAATCGTCAGGTTTCAACCGGGACCGATTCATTATACTAAAAGGTGAGAGTTTGGTCGAATAATTTAACAATGCCTGATTACGAGTAATTAATGGTAAATTCTATTAAATTGAAAACTTATATTCCGTGTTACTGTTGTTGTTTTGTTTTTTTTTTCGTTACCTTTCTCTACACTACCTGGGGAAGGTGCAAAACCAAATGGTAAAAGGAAATAATTTTCTTTTGCCGAAACGAAAAAAAAGCAGAAAAATAAATTGAGAATTGAATATAAAAGAGAGAATAAAATCAAATGGACATTTTGAGATGGGTTCTGTTTCTTTCATTTATATTATTCTTCTATTCGTAATGTACGTTGGTTAAACACATTTAAATATTCCTGCCGTGAAATGGGTCCAAAATTGTATCGACTGACAATAAATTATGGACGATATTGTCTCTGTATGGTGTCTCATCCATAACCCCCCCATTTTTATATCACGATCTTGTCCTCAACTTGTCGTTATGGTCATATCTTTTTTATTGTATTCGATTCATTTTTATAAGCAGCAAGCCAGATCCTAACGAATTTAATTCTTTTGAGCAATAAAAATTTGTGACTCTCCTTTATTGTGAGCCAATATTGGATTCGTATTGATATTCTATAGAATCCTTGAAACACTAAAGAATTATGATTAAATGCTCTGGGTTGGAATTGATGTAGAATAAAAATACGTACAAAATTTGCATGCCATGCACATTTCATGGAGGCGACACAAGCTTTCAGGAGGCAAACAGAAGGACTAATACACAGTGTAATGATACAGACATCAGAGGATGAGTTTAGGTATGGACACACCCGATACTCATATGCTAATGTCCCTTTGGTAAATGGTTATTGATATGTCTTTCATGACAGACACAAAGAATACCATGTTGAGAATAAATGGCCTGTTGGACCATTCAAACGCACTCAACGATGCGTTCACTATCAACTTTGTTAGTTTTTTTTTTCCATTTTTTTTGGTTTAGAAAATACTGAATATTTCAGATTGTTGAATTATGTTTCACGTTGGTATTGTTAGAATTTTATTTTTTATGTCGATTATAGCATTATATTCTATTTTATCATTGTAATAAAATATCAATTCTAATATACTTGAAATGTAATATAAAATAAAAATGATATCAGATGCCATTGAGTGGTTGTTGTGGTCACTTTGAATGAATAATATTAAAATTGTTATGCGATACTGACTACGAATGACAGAATATCAACATTCTCATGGAAAATGGGAAATTTTTTTATTCTATTTTACTTTATTTATTCATTGCATGTAACACAGCAATTCAATGAAACATATTTTCCATTATGAAATGTATTTTATATTTTCTTTTTTGCAATTTGTTGGTTATACTAGATTAACTGTGATGGACTATGGGAACCGCAGGATCGAATGGCGACATTGGACAGAATGGGGAAAAACAGAATTTTTTCCTGTTTTTCTTTTATTTTCATTTAACAAAGAATACAGTAGACATTTATGAAAGGACACGGAACTAACAAAGAAAATTCGTTATAAGTGAACTTGTGTGTGTAAATGAATAGAAATTTCTTTTTGCGTGAAGCAACATCATTAAGAATTTGAATTCTTATGAGAACAATTGAGAACGGAACTGTGTTACATTAAAGTTTATACAATTGGAAATGCCATAAGGGCAATACTTACCAGCACCTTATGCAGATAATCATAATTCTTATTTTCATACATGAAAACGCATATTCGCACTCACATTTAAATAATTGAACTCAATGGTTAAGCTTTCTTATAGGTCAGGTGTTACATCGACACCAGATACTTATTTTCTTTCTACAATTCCAAATTGCATTTTCCATAAATAGAATTTTCTATCAGAAAGAAACGTTTTTTCCTTTTCTCATTTTAAATTCAAATTGCATGCGAACTAATTAAGCTATAACCATTTAATTCCTATACAATTCTTATCGGTTTCCATCATCTGAATTTTTTATTATTATTTTTACTTATTTCTAGTACTGTTTCACCTAACATCAAACAGAAAATATATAAGGAAAAGAAAACAGAAATATTAATTAGTTTTTTATATTCATTCATTTTTATTTCACTCGTTGAATATTAGAGAAGAAAATTTCAAGTTTTAATCATTTGTAGATTGAAAAATACTGATAAAAATATTGTATAATACAACAGTACGCAGCAGATTGGTCTCATCATTTCTCATTGAATCTTAATGGTAGGGTGGTGGTGAGCAAAAAGAAATAACAGAAATATCACGTCGTTTGATGCAACCGCATAATTGCTTTTCCATTTACCCAGGAAAATACTAAATAGAGATTCCCAGGTTACTGTATTGGTGTATCACGACCATACTCCTCTTGCTATTTGGGATTATGGAAGATGTTTGGACGCGAATAAAAGAAGAAAAAAAAACACAAAAGTTGAATAAATAAAACTGTAATGTAGAATTAATAAATAAAAACTTTATGCTTAAACTCACCCCGTTACTGTTTGTTTATGCGAAGAAACATACTCTCTCATCTGGTTGGTATTCAATGTAAAAAAATAAACTGCAGTTTTTTTCTCTTTCTTTTTTTAATTCCACAGAGTTCAATCCGTGCCAATCGGTTGCCACAGTATGTTTTGGGTGATAAATTTTTTAACCGCCCTCTGTTTATCAGTGAAACACAAACGACTTTAACGGTTTTTTATTTTCATTTTCTCTCTTGTTGTTCACGTTTTTTTCTTTATATTTCTTATGCATAATATTCGTCTTAGAGTAGTCGTCATTTTACTCTAACCTTTCCCTGTTAAAATGGGGGTGTAAACACAGTGTGATACAGAGCAAAGTAATTTCAATCAAACAGTAATAAACTTCTAAAGGAAATAAAATTCAATAAAACTGAATTTTTTTACAAGGTGAGTAGGAGTAAAGTCAACGGAATATACTTGAATACGCGATATTTTTCAATAAAAATAAGAAACATATAACTTGATAGACTTCCAAGGAACATTTTTTTCATATAAATTTTTACGTCCTCAATTTTCATTAGATTCAATGAAAATGAATTTTTCTTTTATTTTTCTTCTTATTGAATAATGTTTTTTCTAACATAATTTTATATGTTTCTTCCGTTGATTCATCTATCTGATCATTTTACCTGAACATGTATAGATATATTTATTTAGACTGTATTTTGGCAATGAATTGTAGTCGATATTTTTAGCCTGTTACGCCCCAAAATACGTTAATTATTTAAATCGAATGGCTAACAAATTTTCGATGTAAAAGAATTCATTGCCACAGTTTGGTTCATTTGAAATAAAAATGTTAAATTGAAACACACACGTTTATGAACACCTTTCAGATCGCATATATTTTCTCTTTACCAGTTTTGATTATTTGAAATAAACAACTGAAATTCATTCAGTTCTTCCCGGGGGTTGGTTTCTCGATTTATTCTTTATTTTGTTTTGTGTCTTGAAAATGGCACGCAATAAAAAATTTAATATCGGTTAACATGCAATCACCCTATTGATTTTCACACAGATAATCATATTAAAACTTTACTGGTATCGTATGTATCTGATTCTGGTTTTAGCTGTAAAACCACACAGAAATTAGAAAATAAATAAAAACTTGTATGTGGTAAAGTATAATAAAGAAATCGACCGAAACCAATATGATCGAATGTGGGCTGCTATTCGAATGTTTTATCCTTGAATGGAACAAAGGCAGTTTAGATGTTGTCTTCAATGTGGCCAGGAAATGATCGACTGTCCAAAGAAAACATTTTATCGTTTACACAGTAAATTTACAATTTAATGGTTTCACTATGTTTTGATGGTAAGTTGGCGTTTATTTCATTATTTTCTTACGTTTTCATAAGTTAAGGCAAAATGAAACAAAACCAAAAAAAAAATGAAATAAAGAAAATAATAAATAAATTCACCTGGAGAATATTGCGGTAACCTCACGGGATACTGACATAAAGTAGATTGAAGCCAACAAATGAAACTCTAAAAGATTCGTTGCAAAATAAACAAGAAATGGACTTTCAATATTGTACTACAAAAAGGATCTCATCCATTAAAGAACAAAATATTCGCTTAATTCAAACGGTATAAAATCCAAGAAGATGGTTTCCAACTTCTTACTGTTTTCTGTTATGTTTTGGTATCTTACCAAAAAAAGTGATTCTAAACCACACACACACATACACAAAAGTCACCATAAAAATTGTATTTCGTGAAAATTTTCAATTTATCGAGTGTTTTTCTTTTCTTTAAAATGACGACAACTTTCGACCCAAATAAAATGAATTTTGTTATAAAAAATAAATATTTTCTGTTCTTTGGTATCTTTTTAAGGATAAACTTAACGCTTTTATTTGATTAACAATCAACCATTACGTACACATTACGTAGAAGTACTCACATGAATTACTTTGTTGTTGGTAACATTTATTTTTGTTTTTATTATTGATGAGCACAGCTACATTGCCAATTCATTTGACATGAAAGCATAAAATTTATTGATTGAAAATGAAATGAATCATTGACTACATCTCTATTCTGTTGAATTTTCCCCATTTTATAGAGTGTGTGTGCTTGTGGTTTTCCATTTTCTCTACATCATCATCATCATCACAGAGCTTTTTTGTTACCAAGCATACATACTTGGCATTCTTATTTTATTCCATTATTGTAACAGTACACATAATCGTTCTTAAACTGTGAATACCACACATGTACACATATTTATTTGGTAAACCAATAGCAAAATGAAATTAAATCATTTGGGACACTTAAACGAAATTTATTTAATTACAAAATCCACCTTCTAAATGGGCTTGTTGTGTATGTAATTGAATCCCATGAGTGTTCCGTAATTTTACAATCAAACTTTAGTGACTCTTTTATATTTTTGGTAAATCATCAGGTTTCCAATTGATTCACAATTCAATAATTTGGTCTGGAATCCAGGAGGAATAAATTTTCTGATCGGATTTTTAAGGGATGCAGAAAAATATAAATTGGATTTGGATTATATCACAGGATAATTGTCCATATATTGTGACCATTGCATTGTGAGTATATTTGAGGAATTTACAAAGATTCATCAATTTTAAATAAATCAATTCTAGAACAATTTGCATTGATTTGCAAAAAAGAAAACTAAAATGGAATGTCCCAATATCTCATTGGTGAACTATCAAATAATCATAACGTAGATTGAGATATTTTCAGTTCAATTAGACCATTGAATTGTTACATCTGGTAGCCGAGAGCTTATGGTAATGAACAATTGGTAAATGGATTTCAATTAAATGTATTATTTGCCTTGTGGCCGATCAAATTATGACAAGACTATAAGATATCTTCTCAATGGTAATTTTAAGTTATCAAATGTATTGAGGCGAAACTAGATGAGAAATAATCGATTTCTACCTACACCAAAGACATCATTCAATACCAGACTGTCTGTAGACATAGACATTAACTGATCAGACAGAAACATCACCTTCTTATTTATTTTTATTCCAAATTTGAACTATAGATAAGACATAAAACATAAAATAAAAACTTTGTCTATCTGTTATCAATTTTCCATTCTAACGCTTTGATGGATCAGATAATGAGTGGTAAATCACAACTGAATGAAGCGGTTAGATTTATATTTGGGGCCATCATCAACCACCATTATCATATGATGAAAAGTTTTCCTTATAGTACTTTTGAATTTATTCCAGTAAGTAAATGATCTTCTTAAATATTTAAACGTCACAACGAAATATTAGACAACGAAGTATTCTTGTGCGATCCAAAATAGTGGAACAAATTATAAATCCAAACGTTGGGATTAAAACATTCTCATCATGATACCATGAAATTATAATGTCGTTTAACACCACCCCCGAAAGACTAACAGAATTTCTGTTTTTTTTTTGTTGGGAATTTAAAAGTCCACGCAAGCATAAAACGTCGCGTCTACTTGAAGTTTCAAATAAGAATTTTGTATTTCAATGTTATTCATTGGTAAACGAAGTAAAATGAATTACACAGCACTAAAGGAAAATTCTTTAACGATGATATTCTAATTTCTTTCGTCTTTTGTTCTCTTGTATTATGTAGATGCTTTGCTTCTGTAATGTGAAGAAAATCGTAGATTTTAATGCAATTCTACTTAGTTTGGAGAACATCTTATTTTGTGATTTGAAAACTCAAAGTATTACATTCAAATGGACGTTGGAATTTTTCATATTCACGGTGGAAGAAAGAAGAAAGCGTCCGTTCATTTGATTTTGCCATCCAACAGGAATACACCGGAACAAATGAATGGGATATCAAATATAACAAAAAAAAAAGAAAAAAAAGAAATGGCTTTCATTTTATTTCTCCATTCACAGACTATGGCGGCACAGGAAAACATGATAGCAAATTATGCAAAGATTAAATCGCATAATAATTTTTATATTTCAGCTTTAATTTAATAAATTATTTCCGTTTCTAACGTATTCAATGATATTATTTTATTCTTTTAAATCTCTTCAACATTTCTTCATTTCGTTTCTTTTTTTTCAAATTTTCATATTCCTGTGTACCTGTCCATGTGATTCTTATTTTCATATTTGCTGTGTCGTTAAGAACGGTTGTATGTCTTTGTAGAATACCACCCTCGGTGATACATTTATGGGCTTTGGCTGGTAAAAGACTTTTTAATGTCAATTGGTATACACTCTGTTGATATCGTTTTGCTACCACCCCATCTAAAAGAAAATCCAGGTTAGGTCACTGTCGATGACGACCTAAAATCAAATCTTCTTATACTACATCTTGTTAGACATGTACTCGTATCCCTTGTTCACCTGTACGGCTGTACCCTTAATGGTGTTCACCTCTCCACCTTTTCTTTATATGCGGTGTCCTTTAAACATAAAGATATCATTCAACGGTGCAAAAATACAGAATAAAAAAAAAATAAAGGAATGAATAAAGATGCCAAAGAAAAATTCCTCCTCTTTTATAATTGAATTTTTCTACATCATTTGCATTTCAATTAAGCGATCCAGTTGGCAGAACCAATGAAAGAAATATAAGAAATGGTAAAAGGCATCAGTACACTCAAAATGAGAAATTTATGATGTATTCGGGTTTGGTCATACCAAATGGGACACCGTCAATGGGTATTTCTTTTTCATTTTTATTTTTTGCCTCTGATGATCCTATGAATTTCCCATTTACACGAATTGAAATAATCAATTTTAATGTTTTTAATATCCCATTCAATCTTTTCATTTATACGCTTCTTAGTAGGTGATATACCAACAGTTGCAGTTAAAAATTTTCTACGAGTCGTTCTATTAAATGTCTTATCTGTTGAAAAATAAAACAGGGAAAAGAATTATATTAAAATTGGAATAGCAAAAATTGAAATAGAAAGCTGATTATAGTTATGCTGATGTTGGCGTGAAATTAAATGTGCGAAAACGAATGAATAAGAGGAATGCTTTACTATTTGATTTGGTACATCAATTATGATTCGTATCTTAAGAGTGTCCTAATTGATTTCTGTTGGCAATAAATAATGGAAAGAATAAAAACTGAATCGTAATGCAATTCACATTTAAGAAAATTGAATGAAAATAAATTACCCAACCAATTTTCATTAATTTCGTGACCAACCAAACAGAATAATGTTCCAGTTGGTATTGAAAACAATTTAATCTTTGGATATTTTTAATGTGTTTGCATCACACTCACTAATAATAACATTCACCTTTTTTCACTCAAAATAATAATAAAAAAAAGTGTTAATTATGTGACGAAATAAAGTTAAAGAAAAGAATGGAATTTTAAAGAAAACAGAAACTTTTGGTCGTACAAGATCGTGAAACACACCATACCTTTCATCGTTAATTAAAAAATAATTTTTTCATCTAATGGGAATTTATTTTTTGTGATATTCCCAACAGTTTCACCTTAAATGTAAGCCATGCAGACGTGAATGTCTTAAATGGAAGGACACAGAAGAAAAAAATTAATGTTTAAGAAGGAAATAAAATGAATGAACAAAAAAAACGTACTAAAAGATGAAGCTATTTAAGATTGAAACGGTGTAAGAAAATAAGAATTTTCTTTTTTTGATATAAATTACTTACTCTTTTTTTATTTTGTTCTTGTTTTCTTAACGTTTATTTACCTAAAAATATCACATCTAAGTTGGAGTAGAAATTAAATAATAAAGCTCTGGTTAAATTCACTTATTTGAGAGTTTACGTAAGGAGTCAAAGAAAGTACAAAGAATAGGTAAACTTTTACGTTGAAAAATCCCTTGGTGTCAAGTGAAGCTAATATCATCACAGGATGAGATTCTGTATAAGAGAAAATGTGACGTTATTCATTCATCTGCAGACTCTATGAAACACATACAAACCAATTGCTCACCATCAGTATACAACGACACGAAGAATAAAAAAAAATTCAACTCAAATGACTTTCATTTGATTAGTTTCCATCGTCCACTAGCATCGCTGAGTTCAGTTTTTTTTTAATTCGTGGGCGATCAAAATGATCGCGCCATATGTTTACTCTCAACTCTTTGTGAATTGATAGACTACCATTACACTGGTCCACAGTGTTGACCATTTCGAA
Source organism: Coboldia fuscipes (assembly GCA_001014335.1). Classification (NCBI taxonomy): domain Eukaryota; kingdom Metazoa; phylum Arthropoda; class Insecta; order Diptera; family Scatopsidae; genus Coboldia; species Coboldia fuscipes. Next base: position 273,447 of record JXOR01000727.1, on the reverse strand, counting down.
TATCCCTTCTATTCAAGCTTCCCAATAATGGTAAACTTTATATCCTTAGCTTTCAGCTTCAATACAACGAATAATGTTTTTTCTTCTTTCTCTCTCTCGTTTCAGCAGAAGTGAAAATACAAACCTTTGACTGTGAGAAATTAAAAATAAAATGGGAAATTTTTTTTCCGTTGATAAAAGTTTTTCGTACTACAAAAAAATAAACTTCAATGCGATTTTTCTTTCATCCATGTTCAGTGTTATCTGCAGTGAAAAGTGAGTATAAATAGAATTCTGTATGTGTGTTAAGCTAGGGGATGAATTTTTTTTTTTCGTTTTCATCTGAATAAGTTTTTAACGCCTTCAAATACAAATCCGCAACAAAGGAATTTTTACGTAGAAAACTAACCATTAAATATGAACTTGGTTGTTATAATCAGCGGTTACTAGAATAAACATTTTCTGTTTCAACAATCTATATTTTAATGTTTTTATTACCCAAAGAACAAAAAAAAATACAATTCGAATACATAAATGTTTTGCGAAACAAATAATATCCGTCAACTTGGTTTTATATTTTTGGAGTTTTCCACCATAAGTTTGTTCATTTCGTTTAAAATAATTTTAAATATTTAACCAGAAAAATGTTCAATTTGTAATGAGAAAACATACAAAATTAAAGTTATTCATCCGGTGCTTAGTTATTTACAGTTTAATTCAGAACGAAACTAAAATGCAACTGTGTTAATGCTGTGATAACAAAAATGAATGTAAACCTCCATTAATGATACCATCATAGTGATAGCATATTTACACTATTGCAGTTTAATCTGTTTTATGGTCAAAAGCTCATCATAACCTAAAAACATTAATGTATCTATTGGATTAAGGCCACTCTGGTATTTGAATTTTCAGATCATTCTTCAACTTCGAATGAATTGATTTTAAATAAAATTTCTGTTGAATCGATCCATACAGTTCACGGAATTCAAAACGTACAAATTAAATGAAAATTCTGAGAATATTCAAAGCAAATCAATAATAATTTACACAGTATAATAGAAAGAACGAAGGATGTAATTAGATGAAAGGTAACTCTCCATTAAATTTTATTTGGTAAAAGGTAAAATTGAAATGTGTATTTGTTTAAAAACCGTTCCTCAATTATTTATGCAAGCTGAATGAATTTTATATGGACCGAAAAGACAACATAAAAGTCAAATAACTACTCGTGGAGCAGTGGGTTCTCCGTATTATATGAAAGAAATTCAACAGAATACAGTGATTATGTTCTATATAAAATAGCAGCCACAATACATCACTCGAATATCAATTTAATCTCTGGTTTTCTCTTATGCCATGAATTTTTAATAGTGTTGGTGGTAGACATCAATTAAATTCTTGTCCCTAGAGTTTACAATCATAAAAGATTGTTCCAGTTTGTTTGGTGGGGAGCCTTCTACTATGTATAAAACGTCACCCGTAACCCACTTGTATATTTCCAATTGACACAGGCTAAACCAATTCCATATGTTGAATTCTTACAAATGTTTTGGTTTGGGGGGCGATGGATATCAATCGAAATCCAGGATATTTCGATAAAAGGAAATCCATTGTGAGAGGTATAACAGTTAATATCGACTGCCATTTACCCAACATAAAAAAAACAACAAAAATGGAAAAAGATAGCTTCACCTGAATGTCAATCGTATCACTGCCACCCCTCTCATATTCGTTACAGTATTGAAGTTGAGATCCATTAAGCGTGCAATGTTGTCTTTCTTCGTTCTTCGTTCCATTTTGTCACACTCTTAGACACTGCGGCATATCTAAATCGTTTTCGAAAGGTGTGAAGGCATAATGTAAAAACAAAAATAACAGGTGAGTGCAAAAAAATCATATAATTGGAAAATAATCCTTGAAATCTATGTTTCTTTCTCGACATGTTTTCTTCTGCCTTACCATTTTCTCCCCTCTTCACACGTATAGGAATCAGTCATTGAGGTGAACATATTGAATAATGCATAGATCAGCGTCTGGTTAATAAACGAACTTAAACAACACAAAAAAAAAACATAAAAATTGGAAAAAGAAGCACCTTGAAAGACATTCGGTGAACAACTTCGATACGGTGTCAGGTAGTTCGATGTTATTTTACTGAAGCCAATCATTTGAATTCAACGTCACCATGCAAAAAGCATCGATTTTGATGAGTTCACAATGCGATTTCTAGTATACCCCGTCACCTAATTTAAGTGGGAATAAGATGTCGTAAATTTGAAGTCAATCGAATATCAAAGACACTAAAATCAAAATGCAAAACAAAAAAAATTGAACATATCCATGCATCAACAATACTCGGATGATCCAATATCAGTGATAGATCTAAAGCATTTTATGATACGTTGTTTTTATGGCCATTTCTCTATTCCTAAAACCATCAATCACACCTGAATTAATTCACGAACAAACAAAACGAATAAGGAAAAAAAAATCGATTTATATGCATCCAATTATGGAATCAGCTATCAGAAATCATGTAATTCTTATTCAACGCCTTATCAAATCGAGTGATTGTACTAGGTTACATTTTCCATTGAAAAATGTCTGTGAATTTCATGAATTTTATACGAACTACATTGACATTATCGATTATACGAGAGTTCTACTATACTTGATGATATGCATTTTGTGTAAATCATTCAACAATGGATTATCAAGTTCAACTAGAATTTTTACTTCATCGAATTTGAATATGATATGCATAAGAGATATTTCCTTTTTCTATAATAATGGCTATATAGCTAATTGTTTGATTGCATGTGAATGGTATTTGGGGAATTTTGAAATTTTACCTTTTGGTAATCAAATGTTTTTGGTTGGGGTGACTGATAGCAAAAATAAAGTGAATTATTACAACTCATTCCATCAGTCTATTGTTCTATTGGATTGGGAATTATTCATTTATACGTTTGTGGTTTCTTAAGTTCACGTAAAGGCCAAGATATCTCCCCGTCAAAAGAGAAATGGAAAACAGAATTTTATTGAACCAGTCATTGAGTGTTTTGTGTGGGTGGCATCATCTCTTTGAGGCGAATATTCAATTAGATTTTGTCGATGGAACATTGCACCATAGTAGATACACGCGTTTATATCTCTACTTGGATTATTTTATGATAAAATTAAGATGTGTGTATAACACTAGTCGAAAACGGTTATTCAAGTCCCCGTAACTAAACGACTTGATTCAATCATCTTGATTGCTTAATGTTCTTTACCATTTCGTATCAACCCCAAACCCCTTCAAATAAAATACCATTCCTCTTTAACTTGGAAATGTTTCATTGTTGTTACCCAAAGTAGAAATTGTTTTCATTTCTCTTGTTGAACATACACACACATAAAACAGAAGATATAATAAAATAAATGTGAAATGTAACAAAAGTGGACAATGGTCTTACTAACTAACATAAATTGAATCAAATTGAGAAATGTGGGTAAATCAAATAACCTTAATTAGATAAAAGTGTTATTTCATGGTGTTTTCTCTTATGTGGATATGGGATGCTGTTATATTGCAAGTGTTTCACATTCGCATCAAAAACAAAAAAAAAATAGAAAACTCTTTGTTGCTTCAATTCATCCGAGACGAAGTATTAAGTAATTGGACTCTCTGCTTTTCCTGATCCATTCCCAAAAAAAGTCATACGAATAGAGATCAACCATATTGGACCATCAAATTGGTTGCTTGTGTTTTACAGATAAAATCATTATAACGGATCGAATCCAAATCATTGGACTGAATAATGTATTATTTCGCCGTTAAAAATTGTTTCAATTTTATTTTTTTTTTGTATTTGAGTCAAAGTGCTGTCTATGTTTACATGCTAAAAGACTCTCATTCGGTACTAATCGGTGTGGAGTTAGAGCCATTAAGGGTGGCCTGTACCCTAAAATTTCTATTATATTTCATGGGCACGGAACTGACAGTTGAATGCCCGTTAGCAGATCAATACAAATCGTGCCAACTGATGTGTATAAGCTTCCCTAAAAGCTCAAATGTTACGTTTTTTTCATTTGATGTTTTTTGGCCATCATGATTAAATCAAATTTTCTTTTTTCTTGTTTTATTACAATCATTTTTTTGTTGTATCTTTAGTGGATAGGAGATTTACTTTGATCTTTTAATCTTTTATTTTTGAATTACATGAATTGTCTCTTCCGTTTTTTTGACTATTATAATTGTTTCGAATCGAAATGACGGATACAGAACCACAAACTCTTTAATGTGACGGAAATGTTCGTTAACCATTTTTACTGTAGAAAAAACAGTAACATGAAGATATAAAAGAATCAGCGTCTAATAAACAGAAATAATAAATTGCTTGATTTTATTGCAATTACCAGTGAGTTATGTTACCAGTTAAAATTTATATGAGAAAATATGAAAGAATTATTATTGGGATTTATAGCATTAAGATGTCTCTAATGAAGACAGGAATGATGCGTTCAATTGCACACGTTTTATTTTTGTAATGGCTGAATGACAATTCAAACCAAAGAGTTATTGTGTTGTTATAATGAACAATATATGAATTATTTTTTGCGAGAGAAACCATTGTCAAATGGAGGGTAATCCATGTGTATGATGCATTTGGTTTAATAAAATACTCCCTCGCCAGGAGATTTGTCAACCGTGTCAGGTCAACGTTGAACTCATATCGCTAAGATTCCACTCATATACGATGTGCTTATAATTCATTGCATTAAGTGGGTACGGATTTAGTTCATTTTCCTTGTAGTGCCTGTGTGTGTTTCACCTTCGGTACAGTTCAAATTCAGAGTAGTTTTGTTATATTTTTAGTTGTGCAGTGTACATGAAACATAAGTTGTAGCCAACTATAGACTGCATCACACGGGAATTGTGTGAAAAGTTTTATTGGAATTAATGGAGAAAAACTGTTGGACAAGAGAATCAGAGAAACGAAATAAAAATAATGTGGAATATGAAAAAAAAACAAGAATAACTTGATGCAGTTACGATGAAAGTTAAAGAGGATACACAACTCATGAAGTTTATTTTTTTTTATTTCTAACGTTCTATGTTGAATTCTGAATGTGAAACTCTCTAGATGTGACATTTTTAATTGCCTCTATCCAGTTTAGTCGCGTATTGCACCATCATCAGGATCACGTCGTTTCTGCAAGTAAACGAACAAAAGTTGTATGAATGTTAGACAAAGGAGTGGGATTTTTTTTTCTCTCCAGTTGATTCTGAAGAGAGGAAATAAACTGACATACAGTAAAAGCGATTACAATTGGCACAAAAAGTTGAATCGTATAGTGAAGAATCAATTGACCTGATCTTCAGAATTTATAGGTAAAAAATTTTTGTTAAAGGAAAAATTGCTAATTGATACCTTTTGTTACTGTATTATTCTATTCACTATGAATCAATTCAAGGGTGAACCACTGTGACAACATGAATAATTGATCATTGAAATAATTTCTATGGTTTTCTCCATGCATTTTATTAACTGTTCATTTGAATTGTTCATTTCTCTTTGGATTAAAATGAAACGAAAGATTTAATTCCAGTTGAATATCTCAAAAAAGAGTATCACGATTCGAATGTAGACCATCAATGAGAACATAAAATTTTATTTGAAATTTTCAAATGTAAATTTCTTGCAATCCTCCGTGTATCCATTCAATAATTTCCTTTATTTTTTTATAGAAGCTATGGCATTCGATTATGGTCTCTTAAACACGCAAATCATATAAAAATGTTTTGTAACTAAAATGTAACTAACCAGAACACATATGTGGATATGTTGAAACACAATATATGGATAAACATAAAACCTATTTAATGATATTACAGAACATAATATCATAAAGTACTTATTCCTGAATGATGGAAGAATGAGTGGAAAAAAATGATTTTAGTGTTTCACTATATGGACAGAAGAGATACACTTCATCCCATTCATAAGGATATATGAATAGTGGCAAATACGAAATGTACATTTACGCAAAAGAAAATTGATATTACTTCGTTATATTTTGTGTAGAAAATGTGAAAATTCTATTTCCCTTTTTAGGGGAGTTTGTTCTAAACATGTGAAAGGAAAATTCATTGATTTTAAGATATGCATAACTACCAAAGATGGGGCACTTAAGCGCATCTCTCTACATTGAATTGTCGCTATATTTGGTAAAATGTATTTTAACCACGAAACATAAACGATTGGTGAATGGGTGTAAATGACGATATGGCAATACATACAGCACTTCAATGATGACGGTTCTTCAGACATATCAAAATGATAAACATTACCGCTGATACTTTTGTAACTCCATTGAATCGCAGATAGATACCGTAATGGTATGGTAAAGTGGTGATATACATTTGTTTCAATTTGATACAGGAATCGATATGAACTGAATACTGAGGTGTTGTATGGGGATAATATTTATCAGTTGGAATATCACGTGTGAATTTGTACGCATAAAGATTCATATGAAATGTAACTGTGTGGAGACATTGGAAACCTGAAAGCATATCAATTCATTCTGATTCTATGTTACATAGCCCATTTATTTGTGTCCCTACGGGTGGTTAGACTCTGTATAATAGAGAACAAAAAGATGAAAATATTTTATCAAATCCGATGAATTTACATTTCTCAATGGATTTGAATGTAACAAACATATCGCGTTTATTTTATTATTTTTTTCAAATGGTAAAATGATTATGGCTCATGTATAAAAATGTATAATTCAAATAGAATGTATTATGAAGGTGGTGGGTTATCTATTTTACATGTTAAACATGTAAAATTCAGTGGTATCAATTTAATACTATGGAAAGTGATTTCCTTTATGATCTTTTCCTACTAAGGATTGATATGCCCTAATTTAAAACTAATCTATTTTCGATCATTCAACCGTTATTTGTTCAATGTATTAACAAAGTGAAAATTTAAATTTAAATATCTTCAGCAATTTTAAATAAATAATGTATAGATTCATTATGGCACACAATTAAATAGAAGAGAAAATTCGATTAGCAAATATCCGGTTGTTCTTAGATCATTCAAATGAAAACCGAAAGTGAGGATTTGATTTAACGAATAAAAGAGAAAAAGAAAGGATGAGATCTCACTCGATTCTTTGTATCAGCTTATGTTGAATCTCAGCCATATTGTTTGTTATAACAGTGGCTTTATTTGTTCAGTTGGAAAAACTAAAGAGATTTTCTATTTATAAAAGACTCAACTGAGTATTAAACTTTTTTTGTAATAGAAGAAAAATTCCATCCGTTTATTATAGACGATTTACCACAAGAGTCTGATAACAATATTATTCAAAAAAAAAAACCCGAACTTAAAATTGAATGGTGAATACGAAAATAAACCACACACTTTCTTTTCACTTATGTTTTATAATATAAAACTCACCCGCACATATGACGATAGACAAACATTTTATGAATATGTTGATACAATCAGTAGGAAAAACATTGTGTATCATCATGATCAAATTTAGCAGCAAAAAAAAATAAAGAGGAAATGGTTATATTGCAATACCAGTACTCAGTTTTAAAACCATTGAATAACGAAAATGTGTTAGAATCCTTTATGAAAATTAAATTTACGTTAGCGTGAATTTCTGAATATTTACAACAAAAAAGAATCATTGAATCTCATTGTATCCATAGTGAAATCGTGTGTCAGTTCCTTTGTACGATTATGCTTTTATTTCAACATTAAATAGAAGAGAACATCATTTGAATCCTTTGTATCTATTTCATTGCCATTTTTACTTCCCATTTATTGTCGATGTATTTTAATAGTCATTGGTAACAATGAGTTGGATCATAATCATTTGATGTTCAGTTACAACATGATGATTGAGTCGACTCTTATTCTACGTACCATCATTTCCATTATAGTAGAGTCATATTGAAACAAGAAGATTTTCTTTTCCTATTACCATCTTGCGCTTGTTAAAACTCGTCATATTTTCAGTTGAATCTTCTTGCAACGAATAATGGTTTCATACAACGGATCAAAAGTAGCTTACGTTAAACTGATTTCATCTGTTACAAATCCGTTTTAATAGACTAAGATTAATTAAATTAAATTGGTCGTATCATATACATACATTTTCATTTGATATTGTGTATTCTTCAGGTATTTAATTTCTAAAAGAATCTTATATTTAATCATTCTTTTCATTTTTTTGGTGAACGTTAAAAATTATTAGGAACTAAACGTGGTGATGCTTATTAACCATCATTATATATTATGTTGCCATAGTATGATGTTTAACGTCCATAATTACTCTTATGAGACATCTGTTATTCATAGTATCAACAATATGATAATAATGTTATGGTATACGTACACATTCTTATTTTGGTTCTATGACAAAAAAAAAGAATCGCTAAGACAGTTGCATAAGAAAAAGCATTAAATGAAAACAGAAAGTATGGAATATTCATGTATAAAATTGTGATTCTAAGTAATCCATTAAATTATGCATAATAATGTAACCAACATTTTAATGTATTTAAATTGTAAACTTTGTTGTACATCCTTCGTTTTCTTTTCTTTTACTTTATTTTATTAAACCAGCTATGGCAATAGAGTTAACATCATCTTGAAGACACACAGTCATTTTATTTACTTTGTATGCAGAAATATTATTCTATTCGTTAGTGAATTGGCGATGGAATACATTCAGGTACAGACAGATTATATGAATCAACTTATCCAAATGAATCGAATATTCTCTGATGTATCTCTAACATTTTCGTCAGTTTTATGTTACAATTCTTTAACTCTTCGTTTCTTTCTTTTTTATATTCAACTGATAACATTTTATCAACATTGGATGGATTCTTATTCATAAAAATTTACATTAAAGCTGATGATTTTGAATATGAAATGGTACTTGTGATAATATGTAACAACGGCATAAAGAAAAGAAAACTCTTTCTTAAGATTTCTTTTATTGTTAAAAGAAGAAACAGTTTTTTTCTTAAACGATTTTGAAATGCAAATTGATCACTTGTGCAATGGGGATTCGTTTAAAAAGAATTGAAATTTTCTTCTCATTGGAATAATGAATTGAAAATGAATTTCCATTTTTCTGCAATTCGGTATGTGTTTCCGTTAAAATTGCAGCGAAACAATAAAATTAGTATAAGAAATCGTTTAGACAATTCAAACTCATTCCAATTAAGTTAAAAGAAACGATGGCTTTTAATCTAATTTTGGTTGAATTTCATTCCCTTATTTTCACGTTTTAAAGTGTAATCAATTTTATTAAAATGACAATACGAATTTTCTGAAAACGAATTTCTTACATTTTTTTCTATTTTTATTAGATTTTTTGCTCCATTATTTTTATTATTTCTTAACGCATTTTGTTATAGTTTTTTAATACGTTCGTTTTATAGTAACTCTTTTATATATTCTCAATTTTGATAACATCACTTAAGGGTGGACATTTAAGAACTTAAAAAAAAAAACAGTGAATAAAAATGGATACGATGATCCAAGCTAAGGAACTGTTTGCACATAATGAACGACAAAACTGTCTGTTGTCACCAGCACAAATGTTGAACAGAAGTAAGAGTTGCATTTAGTTGATGAACATCTCGTTAAAAGAGAAGTTATTCTTAGTTTTTTATTCGCAGTAGTTCTATTCAGTGACAACAATCTGGTAACTTTTTATCCATTTCTTGTCATCTTGTTACTTTGTGATAGGTGAAACAGATACCATGGAGCAAATCCTTCCAACCGGTTCATCGTCGGTAATGCAATTGTATGGCAGTCAACCATCGAAAGCGTCAAAGATTAAATCCAGAAACTGTAAGATAGATCTCATTATTCCACTTATATTTGGTTGTCTTCTCTATCATTAAGTTTAAATCCAATAAACTGCTTTTTGTTATGTTTCTTCTTTTGGGGGTAGTTTCAGCCCAATCAAATAAAATTCGCAACTCATTGATGTTGAAACGAAAGTATCATAGTAATATGTTAGAGGACCATAAGCCCATTTTAAAATCATGGGTTGGATCAAATCGTCCATATCATCTAAAGACACGCTATCGGATCACAAATCACATAAACAAGCGACCGAAAGCAACGTTAGTTCAGCTCCACATAAAACGGAAGACATCTATCACATCGTCTATGGTTCCATTGAAATACCGGCAACCAAAAATAAATCAATTGAGAAAAAGTTGTGGCCACCATCATATGCGACCGTACCCCAATAACATTGAATGGCAATTCTATCCGTATACAACAGTGCCGGTGACTCGAAATTATTTCACCCAACTAAAAAGGATCCAATCTCCAGCTGTTACACGTTATAACATACAACGTTATCCCTTCATCAAAACGACAATGTCGTCTACCATCAAATACCTTAAATATGAACATTTTATATTCAAAAAGATACAAAATTTTGTATACTGTTGTGACAATCCACGGATGCATATACATAAAATGAATGTTAGAGAAAAAATTATGGAGCAGACATCACCACATCGATTGTTAAGACTGTTGACTGATGTACCAAAAAATCATCAACGATTTATGAATTTAATAGGTACAGAACGATATAGAAAACGATTTACCGAACAACTTAAAAGCCATCTTTCACTTTCATTTCGTGATGATGTAACGGTAACGATGGCCCAAAAACCAATCTCATTGAATACAATGACGATGGCACGGAAACCAAAATATTTTAGACGTTCAATAATTTATAGGCCAGGTATGTCACTGATTAAGGAATTAGAGAGAAGACGACAACGAATTTCCAGTAAATCACCAGAAACTTATTACCATTACCGACGTAGTCTACTTGGTAAATGGAAAAGTACAGAAAATCCAAGGAACTGTAAAACATCTAAGGTACGGATAACAGTTTTTGATTTGAATTTTCGTTTCCTTTTTTTTTTTTTGGTTCTTGGTTGAATTTCTTGTGGATTTTAAAGGTGAACACGAGTACACGCGATAAAACGATAATTAGATTTTCAATGTATCCTGAACAACGAACTCTAATGCCGAATATTTGGGCCCTCGTTGATACTCAATTGAAATCTATTGCACTGAATCGAATTTTCGCACCATTGGATCTTGAACAGTTTCTTTAGAAATTCCACGGAATTAAGGAAATCTTGTTGATGTTATTCAATCAGCCGATTTTTCACTCTTTAGATCGATGTAGCCTAAGCAAAAACATCCAATAAAATGTCACTTAATATGATTGTTTTGCCTAATTTACCTATTTATTTTATTCATTAATTATTTTGATATCAATATCTTTTAATTTCGATGCGATTTATTTTTGATATAATTTATTTGCGATATAATCATATTTGTGTTAACAGAAGAGTTTAATTTGTAATCCGGTAATAGTTCAATCCCAGCGAAAATGCCATCCAAGGCGTGTGTTAATTCGGTCTGTAGACCAACAGATTCACCGCGTGAAGTACCTTGGTTTAATCGATGTCGGTCCACTTATCTTGATTCCCGTTTTGAGCTTCCGTTATTCATCCATCGAAGTATTAAATTTCATCTAAATATTTTCTGTAATTTCGAAGAAAATTCAATTTTTATTCCAAACAGATGCCAAAATAATTCCAAGAAGTTTTAATAATAAAATGAAAGAGAAATCTCAATCATTTACGGAATTCACAAAAGAACAAATGGCCACCTACAAAATAAGAGAAAAATGTTCATCAGGTTTCATTTACTTTTATTGAATTTTGATTTCTAAATGTGTTGTTATCAATCAATTGGATATTTTAGCGCTAACCAAAGATAGACAACATTGTTGGCCACGAATGTATGTTACACCAAAATTGTGTCCAATTAAACGAATGATGCCCACTGACAAGAATGTGCCACCAAATCGATACACTATTAAAGGTTTCGATACAGCCGATATATCGTTAAAAGTTACATCAAAATTGGGTCCATATCAAATATTTACTGTCCGACGATCGGATGACACTGTAATTGGAAATTTTCATGAGAAAGGATCGAAAACATTTTATTATGATTTACCATCATTTAACGATGAATTGAATTACAAACGGAATTCTTTCAAATATAAATTTGGTCCACGTAAATATCCAGAAAAACAATATGAATGTTAAAGCAATCAACAATTAATGAGAACACGTGTTTTATTTTTATTTAACAATAGCACCCCGTGACAGAAAAGCGGATACTTTACCAGGACCGAATCATTATTATCCCAAGAATGAATGGCCAAAACCCAAGAGAGTGCCACCACCACCAGAAGATCCATTTTTCTTTTATCCCATCAGTTGTGTACCAGTAACGGAGAAAACGTACATGGAGCGCCAACAGCGTTTCACTCCTAATGCCACTCGATATGATCCAGTTTTAACATCATGTCCTTGTAAATTGGATGATAAAATTCTTATCATGCGAAAAAAACTGAAAATCTATCGATGTCCTCCGCCAAATTTAAGAAACGTACCTGGTAAAGGTCACCGATCAGTATTCATATCAAAAACAGTTCACTTAGTCAAACAACGAGAAAATGATGCCGATGTTATTTCACGTCCCGTTCCAACCCTATTGGATGATGCCTTTTTAAAACGAATTGCACATCCAAAGAGAAACACAATATCATTACGTAGAGAACCGATGCCAAAAATGAATCGGCCAAAGAAAATGCGTTTAAATGCAACCACACCTTATAAATTATTATACATCTTAAAGCATAATAGAAAGCCACCGTTTTTGAGTAGTGCAATACGATTTGAAGATGTCCAAGATATGTACAATATACATCAAATTGAAATTGCGAAAAAACGTGATGCAATGGGTGCAGAATACTATTTAGAAAAACGTAGAAAAGCAGCTGAAGAACGTAAAGCAATAGAAGATGAACGACGTGAAGCAAGAGCTAAAAATCCAAATCTTCGATTACACCCAAAAGAACGATTAAATTTGCCATCACACAGAATAAGGAATTTAAAATCAAAATTAAAGGGGAAAACAGCGATTATGCATTTTTGTGAGCTACCAAAACCAATTGCATTAATACCAAAAGACATAATCGGTCCCATAGACTTGCATGATAAACTAATATCATCTCATATAAGTCCAACAGATTTAACAAAACATACATTAAGTACATTAGTTGCAAAACATTCTGCTTCATATGATGATACGCGTAGCACAGCAGCAATGACATCATTGAATATTAAACCATCTCTGAATGAATGAATTTACTTTGTAAAATTGTATACAAAACGAGAAAGTTCATTAAATTCAATCATCATAATTAAGATAATATGGTAAATAAAATCATGTTGTTGTGGTTGTCATGAATTTGTCTCTATTTCTTAAATGAAGATCCTTAAGATTAATTAAGTTGCAAGTGTACTCTGTGTTTTTGTACTTAAAAGTATACGATTACTTTTGGTTGGTTCCTGAGGGACCGGAAAATCCCAAATTATTGGCATGATTTTTAAGTATTTCATTTTCCATTCAGTCTAAACCGAATTATAACAAAGAAAACAGTCGTCTCCAGTGAATTCCGTTAATTTTATGTGAAACACAGAAAAATAAATTCACCAAAGAAAAGATCCTGAATTAATTAGTGAATTATGTTTAGGACAGTCATGATTTCATTGGTATTTTAAATACAATACCATGGCAGAATAAAATTTATAATTCACATTCACAACAAAAGCTAATTAGAATTATTTGTGTATTTTAAAATGAAATCCATTCTTATTTTTCTCTGTTTTATACGTTCATAATTATTTTGAACGTTTTATGCTATTTGCAGTTAAGTAACGTACGTAATTATGAATATGCTTATTGAAGCACATGTGTAAATAGTCCAGACATACTTTTCTTTTATTCTCATGTAGGAATATGTTCATGAACTGATTCCATACTGCTAAGATTGAAGTATACAGAGAATTGTAGACGATGAACAATAATAGTCCATTGTGCCCAGCGGTTTAGTCAAAAGATGATTCAAACATATTTGTAACAAAAGACTTAACCACCCAGCTCAAACCTAAAAAGGAAATAATTTAACGTTATGCTTTTTAGAAAACTTTTGTTTATCTTCTAGTGGATGAAAATAAAAGAAATGTAATGTTTCCATATATGAAAAACCATTGGACAACAGTGAAAATTGGCGTTGCATTCAATGTACTTCAACTATTGTTAAAATATTTAGACTACAATCTAGAACAAATGAAAGAATAAAATAAAAACAGGAAAATTATCAAACATAAAAAGCATATTTATTTACCTCCCGGTTATTGTTGGGTACTTTTGTTATGATTGCACCATGAATAAAAACACAAGCAAAGGTGGACTCAGGCATTTCTTTCTTTTCAGTTTTGCTTCTCTATTTCAATGAGTTTATGTTTATTTTCTGCACCGTTACCAACAGTTGAAACTAAAATACTAGAGAAAAACAAGAAAAAAGGAATTAGTCAAAGTGCTATTTGTCTCATGTATTGTGTTTTAGTTAGGTCCATTCTACACCACTAGCCACTAATATCAAACAAAATAAAAAGAAAACAATCCACACATCCCCCAGTATAAGATTTCTTCCCAATTCTTTTTAATTTTCCTTTTATTCCTGATTCAGCACCGTAAACTTTTGTTCATTCATTGTTTGTACCTTGGAATTAGAGATTAATTTCTTATGTTGTACAGCGACATTTTTGCCATTCCTATTGTTTGTCTTTGTTACCAAAAGAAATTCATTTTCTGGTCCATCCTTAACATTTCGTTTTTTCTTTTTGTATTTGTTATTGTGTAGACCTCAGCATAATTTGAAATAAATAAAACATTATGGTATTGCTTAATTTTAAAACATCTTTTTTTATGTCTTTTGTCTCCATGTGTACAATCCGAATGCCAATTGGATTGATAAAAGATAATAAATGTATATCTTCAAACAGCTTATCATCACAATTGCTCATCTAAGCATAAGACACTTGTAAATGCATACGTGAAAGAATTATTCAACTCTTATTTGTATCACGATAAATAATTCTTTGTATGTCTACGAATTACTTTTCTTTTTTCATTCTTGTACTTTAGAAAATTGAAGTAAAAAATCAAATCATGACAAAATAAAATGAAGATGAACATAAGACAAATACAAATTGCTGGATAAGCATATACGAATAATCAAAAATCCATCATTACAAATAGCATTTAAGGTGGAATCAAAAAACGAAAAAGAATAAATTTATTGTATTTAATGGAACGTGCCATAAGATTTTTATATGTTTTGTGTGGGCATATGTAAATTATATGGATCTCATTGAATTTTTTGGAGTTGAATAATATTTATGTTGGTACATTTACCTCCCAGCACCGGTTAAACAGTCATCGTCTACACTCAGTATAATCAGTACAGTAATGTTTTTTGTGTATATTAGAATCCATAAAATATGTGCTAACTCGTGGCTGAATAAACCATATCCTAAATGGGTTAAAATAGAAAGAAAAGTACTTTTCGGTATTTCAATGGATTTAAATTTTCTTATTTTACTCTTCTTTTTTGGTAAAATTTGTATGGACGCACCAAGGGATCAAAATGTTTATTTAAGAAACAGAAGAAAATGTCGTATTTGCTGTCTGAAGAAAATCTCTTCTTTTCTGTTTTCGGAACGTTTTCTCAAGTCCCAAAAGGGATGAGCAAAAACGGTTACATACCAACGCATCAGAGTCGTATGATACAAAACTACTTTGGTTGTACAAACGGATATTTGGGATTCAACTGATATCAAAATGGTTAAAGAAAATATAAATAAAAATGAATGGTTTTCCAGCATGAAGAAATCTACAATGAAATTGGGAAAATTGCTATTCGAAGAAATCAGGAAGAAGACTTAAATGGTATTTCACATGTTCATATTGTGTTGCTTCAAGATTCGAAAGTTTTTCTTTTTTCTCTGTAAAAAAAATAAAAGAAAATGAGAGAGGCGTTATTGTAAACTGCCATCCATTTGAATTGAATCATTTAAAATATCACCATCTTATTTCAATAACCATCCAGTTTCATTGCCTTAATCTATAAGCAGCCCACTGTATTAAACTTCATATGTGTATCTGAATATGATGGTAATATATTTAAACAGAAATTGAAAATATCAAAAGCAATACGAACTCAATAAAATGCGTTTTATGCTAAGTGCATCCGCTATAATGAGCCAATATTACTACATATGGAAAATGTTCAATACTCTCTTCATATTTCAAGTACATCCAATACTAATACTTACCATCAACCAGTAGCAAAATATCCTTCAATATCAATGAAGGAAAAATGAAGAAAATTGAAAATTTATTCTGAAAATTTGTTCGTTTGGGATTTCAACAGCTAAAAGCATAAGAAAAAGAAATCGAAAACGAAAAATAAACGATCGAATATTTTTATTTTTACCCATTCGATATGTTGATCTAAATGTATACATTATGCTAAACAGATTCAATCTAACGCCCTCAATGAACTTCAACTTTGGCTGGTTGCACATACAAACAATATCCAAGAGATATAGAGACACCATCCAACGAGGCCAAATTATCATTGAAAATGAAAAAAAAAAAGATTGAAGCCATAAGTATTAGCTTGGGCCAGAAGAAAATAAGAAATACAGACAACAACAAAATGAAAAATACTAAAGAAAACTCAAAGAGTATTACAACCATATTCAGTGAGATTACACATGTGTATTGGAATATGTGAATGATCTAAGGATGTGCCCTTAATATGTTTATTTAATACACCTCGAGACACCAAAATAAGAAAAAAGGGAATGGCAAATATTTTTCAAAGACCTAAAAGAACTCTTTTTTCGCCTCTATTCTTATTCCAGACCATTTAGAATGGCATCGTGATTTCAATGAGTTACAAGTCTTTTCAAATCTCACACTTTTCTTATTTTCTCTGTGATTTGTGTTTAGCAATTGTACATGAGAGAAGGAAAATAATTTTTTTTTTCAGAATCCCGATGGAAAATTGAATGGAACGAAATGAAAATGGTTGGGGTATTTCATCAGGTTATTTTGGACCACCATATCATATCGAATTATGTGTTATACTACCTCATCTAATAGGATTAGAGTACAGTACAGTTCGGTGGCAAAGAAAAAAAAAAAGAAAACAAACAAATTGCTTACATCGAAATTAAGACTCACCGGATTAGGATTTCTTATAGGGAAGCTAAATTCTTTTGCATATATTACATTTATTTCGCGTTTGTTATGTTATACACGTGTTGGTCCATTTGCTACCATTGTTTTCTATCAGGTACCAAGTGTATTATGTGGGCGCTGATGGAACCACAATGAAATTGGATTACACGAATATCTTCAGATTTAACCAAAATGAATAATTTTTTTCTCTTGGATTTCTGATCCAATTCAACATTCCAGTGAACTGTACTTATTCCATTTACTGTTGAGATTCTCCATCACTCATTTCGGATTGAAATCCATCTCTCTGTCTAATGATGTTTTAAAATACCCGAATGAAAAGAAAAATTGAAAAATTAATCGAATAAATGTATTTTCTTTGTACAATTAATTAGTTAAAAAATCTTTTATAGTTTTCACAATATTCCTTCGTTCTGTTAGCAATTTTACGTTTTTCAGATTCATTTTCATCATTCATTCAACAGACAAAATTGACTTATAAAATTCAATTAAATCAAGAAAGATACTGAATAACATTGGAGAATATATTTTTAAGAGGATTCGTATCTGATTGAATTAAATGGAACGTTTTCAATGCTTTATGTTAGTGTTTTTCTATTCGTCTTGATTGTAATTAAGAATATACATTTTTATTGAGTTGAACGGCCATTTAAATACTTCAATGGCAGCCAAGGATTTACAACAATGAAATATGAATTTTAAATGGCTCACAGAATAGTGCAATACTATCACTATCAGATTAATTTCCATTTCATTTTCTTTCAAAATGTAATTTTTAGTCTACTTGCCCTCTGTGTTACTCATTTATCATGAAATTGTAACAATCATTCATCGTCTTTGAAAGCTCTGAAGATAGACAGACAGAAGAAAAATGGAATATTATTCAATCTTGTGTTTGATAAACAATTACAATTGTCGTCCTTGTAATACAATGAACAAACAGTTGTACTGTAATCATTTAAATTGATTTCAAACGTACCATTACTCTAGAATGGACAGAGAAAATAATAAATCCAATTTCTTTTACTAATTGAATAAAGTTCTCTCTCTCTCTCTCTCTCTCTCTCTCTTTTGTACATTACATAGATAATCACAAAATGACAAAAGACAAAAGGAATGAAAAACTATTAAATTTTACTTCTGTTAAGGTTTAATTCAATGGTGCACACATTTTATGTCCAATTAATTAGTAAATTTTAATCAAAATACAATGAAGATGCCCGTGGGACATTAAACTAAATAAATTCTCTAAAATGCATGATGCTATGAGTAGCTTATGACCAGAATTTGTTATGTTCTTAGTAAAATACATATTTAATTTCAGCATATAAAACTGGTTGTATTTATGACCAGTGTGTTGACATACCAACCCAAAATATCACCCGGGAGTCAATTAAAATCAACTCATCAAGTGGAATTAGCAGAAAATAAAAGCATTGGATGTACACCTCCATAAAAACCCATCTATTTTCATTTTAAGGATACATTGTTGATATGCACTTGACTCCTCTGGGGACGAATAAGAATCTGCCACCATCTCATATATGAGATCAACGGATTAAATTCACTGCAACAATATTCTTCATGCATAAAATCCTTGAACAGAAAAGTTTTAACTTTTCACCGGTTTAACTTTAGTGACACTAATGTGTGATATGCAACTGTACATTTCACTAATGTTTATCCCAGTTAAATGACAAAAACAAAAAAAAACAATCTCATTGCATTCAAATTCATGTAAATTCACAAATTCTATTACAATGGAAAATACACAAAAATTCTCTTAGACTAGATCTCACAGTGTAAATCCCTGTAACTAGTTCGAATGTGATGACGCTTAAAGCTGCACAATATAGAAGAATAACATAAAATGAGGGGGTGGTTCATCCTCAAACAATAGAATTCGCGTTGATAGGAAAACATCGAAAAAATTCTCAACGGATTTCAATATCTAAATGGTGCCATGTTTTTATTTCGTAAATACCAAAATAGCTGGTCAAAGAGTGGTGAAAGATAACAGGCGAGAAAAATATATACAGAACATTCGTTATGGAATCCTGGCTGAGTGGAGTTCATGTAAAGCAGAGATTAGACGATGACGCCCAACCAAATAGTAAAGTATTAACGGTAGATGCGATACATTGAGCCTAATATTTTCGTTCACATTGTTTCACACGAGCTGGCTGTCCTGACTATGAAGAGCTTTACGGTTCCCTTACCAAGCACAAATAAAACTGCTATACATGGAAACTTTATTCCTCTATTCAACCGATTGTCCTTCATCAAACAAAACAAAAAATCAGTCTGATCTGTTTCATGTTATTTCTCGTGTGCCAGAAAATCCTTTATTCAACATATTGGAGTAGAAACCTCCAAAATAAAAACCAGAATTACTAGGAAATACAACCATTTTTTTTTTCAACACATATCCTGTAAGTAGGTGAATGTTACTACACTCCTGATCATCTCTGCCATAACGAAAAATCCATAAGAGATGAGAAAAAGCTACAAAATAACTCGGGAACAAAAATCACAAAAAAGAAAACTGAAACACCACAGCCATTACCATCTGCTATTTTGGTTTTTTATTTGGTTTGATCCAAATCGGTTGTATTGCACCCCCCCACAATTTTCATGATGGTAGCATCAACCGAATAAAATACAAGGGAAAACGAAAAGAATATAAAATTATATCACCCTCGGGTTTACATTGTGATATAAATTCTGATTAACTCAATTATAAAGCAAATAATATATCATGGAGTTCTTCTCCTTTATTTCCAGTGGTGTTTTGTGATGCCGCATAATTCTAATGGTTTTCAGTTGACTACGTATATTACAATTCTTCTTTTTTACTCTCTCGGTCTCCCTCTCTCTCTATCTCATTTTATTCATTTGGTGTACTAACCATTTTTGATCCATTACTTTGTGTTTAACCATGATGATGATGATTTTTTATTCCCGTTGTTGTACTATACAACACTTCTGTGTTTGATATTGTGGTAGGAAAAGAAATGATGATTTTAAAATTAAAAAACAAAAAAAATTTTGTTCCTTTTCATCTCTTGTTACCAGCATCAACGGTTTTATGTTTTTTTTTTTTATTTTTTACCATTTAATGTTTAACGGATGTTAGATATTTCCTAGGTTATGTACTGGATAAAAAAAACCAACAACATATCCATCAATGTTGATGATATAAAAACGAAACCACAAATAATATTAAATAAAACAACAACACATTAAAAAATAAACTCGTTAATTGAATCTAATTTAAATACCGACAATAATAACAACAAAGTAATACACAGGAGATAGAAGAGAAAAAAAAATTTATGATAGAACATAACTCATATCCAGCGGGTGTAAGCTTTTATGTTTGTTATTACTGAGAGATGTCATGTGAATAAACGTTATGGTAAGGAAATGGTGTGGGTGTGCATTTTGGGATGATACCATCATTAACATAAGTGAATATTCTTTGTACTCTTTTAAATGTATACGTGTCTTGTGTAAGGACTCTAAGGAGCAACAAACATTGAATCAAATATTCCTTTGTTTTTATTATCATGGTTACCATCTTTAAGCCATTACACGTTTATTGCACCAAAAGAGAAAAATTCATTTTTGCCATATTGTTGTAATGATTTTTAATAAAATATTGTCATTTGATTTTTGCTATAGCAAGTAAGAAGTGTGGACACATTGAATCCTTTTATATCTTAACCAATATTTTAGTGAACAATATCACTTTTGTCACCACTGGATGACATCAGCCAAGCCAACCATGTAATAGTTAAAATCACATGAGAGTAAATTGTTTGGCAGTTAAGTAATGCTCATTGCAATCATATATAAACATAAAATTAAATATTTATCACTTTAGATTGTCTCTTTTACTGTTTTGTTACTTTTTGTTGAATATTTAAACCAATAATATGCATGACTTACAATATGCAAAAATTTTTGGTGTATTTTAACTCATTCTTAACACGGAAAATGTTATTAGATGGAAGTGGTTTTGTGTCCTTATTGCCCAAATATGAAACACAAGTGATACAAAAGCCCAAATGATGGAAAATTTGAGAGAGAGAAAAAAGAAATGAAAAATTCACATTTTCTTCTTCTTCAGTATTCAAATTGTGTTATGCAATACTACTGTACTCTCATTGTTAGTTACAATCCAGTCCATTTCATTCTTTGCTTTGGCAAATAGGAGATGATTTAAAAAAAAAATTCAAAAATTTCCCTTCATTTTTTGTCTGTGGAAATGGTAATTTCTCTTACTGTTTCACTTTTGTAGATCGTTGGTTACATAAAAATATGTGCATGAATATTTTATGTGAACCGATATTTTCATTCTCTCATGCTCTATATCATTGTTAAATGGAATGAAATACCAAAAGAAAAATATACGGAATGGAATTGTAATACAGCGTAACCACATTCCAGTTGTATTCCGCCTATCCCAATTTGTAATCTGCATAAATATGTGAAATGAGAACCACAACATGGATTTGTGTAGTCGAACAAAAGAAGAAAGAAAAACTCACAATCCAAACAGTGGAGTCTCTGTAGAATTTTCCGTTAAGACTAATTTCCCTTGGAATATAAAATGAGACTAAAACCCAAAACGAATTGATTGGCAATGCTTATCATGAGACTCTAATTAAACTTAATGTTAATTTTTATCATTACTTAATACCATTTTAAAGTTTTTTTTTTTCTTCCTTTTCTTGTTATTCCGTCATTTTCAGTCAAAATTAGTTTTTATTAAGTTCCTTAAGAAAACTATATTTACTCGTTGTATGGATTAAACTAAAGACAGTTGATTAACAGCCTCAATAATATTTTTAATGGTAAGCATCTGCTATTAACTAAGGAAAACTGTTTAATAACAACCAAAAAAAAAAAAAATTTAAATGAAGACGAGAAAACTTCCTTCTATTCTATTGTTCGATAGGATTTTAATGAAACATTATGATAAAGTTTATTATGGAATATACAATAGAACAGGATTATATGAAAAATTATATTTTATATGATAAATACAAACACAAGAAGGAAAACCATCAGCTGCTAATTAGCCTGCGGTTTTAAAACTGCCTTCTATTTCATCCAAATTCCAACAGTATGAATATAAATGAGTGCTGGTAATAACAACCAAAAATCTATTTGTTGTAGTTCATTGAATTCCTAATATTCAGATAAACACATTGGGAAACCAACAAGTTTTCCATTCAACCCTTTCCCCCACTAAAATCAATGTTCCAATTTACAAAATATGGAACAAAATCAACGAATAATATTCAGTCTCTGTTGATGACTAGGCATTGTATTTTTTTAATAATTTCTATCCATTCAATAAATTTACCAGAAAACTCTAATTGAACAAATCAACTACAAAAGATTGGTACATTGCACGTGGATTGGTGTGTAGAGGGAAAATTTTAAACTAACAATGGATAAAAACAAGTAAAATTTATCAGTTTTTTTTTCTCTCTCTCGTTTCATATTTATTATTTATGTTAGAACTATGCCATAAGCGAATAAAATTTATGTACCCAACTATTTTATACCCAATAACCAGGAAGGGAAAACTATAACGTGAAACTTTTTGTACCATTTACTAATAAAAATAACTGAAAATCGGCGGAAAAATTCATTTTGGCAATCGTAATAGAAATAGTAGAACAACAACAACAAAATTATATCTCGAAAACACATGGAATAAAGTTTATTATCACTCGGCACTTTATCTTGTACCGTGAATAAAACTATTGTTTTTCTACTGTGTTTCAGCTATCGGGTATAAACTGTCAACTAAACATTCATGTGGCTCTGAATTCTAGCGAATATTAAATCCAGAAATATAATAATAATGAAACGACACCAAATAGAAGATGAAGTAAAAACACTGTACGTTAATCCAAAAGCCAAATAGTCGATTTCAACAATAGTTTGATTACCTTTGGATTGGTGAAACGTTTTCTTTCCATTTTCCATGGCCATTTATATAATACTAGTAAGAGTATGAATAAGATCGTTTGCAATCAAACGAAATGAAAATTTTAGTCCAAAATGCAGGTGCACAAAGATGTTGTAATGTTTTCTGACAGCAAAATGAAAATCGCCAGAACGAGTGAACTTTCAAGTAAGCAACGATTTATTGCTAGGACTAAAGAAACTAACATCTTCGTATCGGATAAAAATCTTCTAAATGTACTTCGTATAAAAGTATCCATTTGAAAAGAAGATTGGAAAGTCTAAGCCATAAAATTACATGGGACTGAATGAAAGGATTTTCTGTTTTTTATTCTCATTCATTTCTTTTTCTGATATCCATGCCTCTTTGTTGGCCACCAACCGTGTTGGATTCTTTACGTAACTGAATGGCATAGTTCCATATTTTTATCTCCCCTTGTTCCTTTTTTTTTATTATAATGATTGGGTGGGAAAAACCAAAAAGGAAGAGGAAAAACCGATTTTCATTTTCACTATTCTGTGTACATTCGATTATTATTCTTTCGTATTTTTTCCTCTATAACGACACACATCAATTCGGTTCAATTTCAGTGTTTCACACATTGATGTATATGTACCACTTGTTAAGAGATTAGCCAAAAAACCGATCAAATACAATTGATTGGTAAAATAGTGTTATGGTTATTTTCCCAGTAAAAAAAAAATAACAAAATCAGTTTATCTTGTACCAGAAGCATAACCATAAAATATAAATCGGATTCATGTTTATATAGTTATACTCACCATCTAATACCAAAAGAATATTATTCCTTTTTTGTAATAAAAATCCATCAATTTTAGTTTTGATTCAAATTGAAAAATAAAAATCCAGAATCAACCAGAGATTTCTTCTACAGTAAAAATAGAATAATTTCATCCTCGATTGATGGATATCGATGTAGTTTAAGTGGTGACTGGGAAACATTGAAGGATACGCGTGTTATTTGGTTTTCCATAACCGGATATAATTTAAAACAAAAACTCCACGGATAGAATTATTGTAATCAAATTGTATATTGGATAGTATTATTTTTGGTTTTGTACAATTCCATCAACTAGAGGATTTTATTAAGTGAAATTTAATGAAATTGCAATTGCAACTACAACAGAAACAAACAACAACCAATCCTAAATCCGTTTAGTAAAACGAAATTGTTTCAAATACGAAATACAATAAAAAGAAATTATTGATCCAAATGTACTCGAATACAAATAATAATAACAATTGAAGAATCTGTAACAGATGAAACAAAAATACTCATACGGAAAGATGAGAAATAAACAGAAAAAAGAAAACTTTGAAATGAAACAGAAACCAAAAAAACCTAGTGAGAGAGAGAGAAAAAAGTGAGTCAAGTGAATGTTGAAATCCTCTTGAGCTTCAAATGGGTATTTGATATTTATTGGTACAACCAATGGGGATGCTTTAGCTGCTGTATTACAGCTTATACGATCAACATGAAATTGGAACAACTAAAATGGTACTTTCCAACAACCTAAAATGAATAAATGTAATGAAATACCAGTTGTAGCCAGTTGTAGTCTACCATTACAATTTAATTTGTATGCATACGATTCTTAAGGATAAAAATGTTACTTGATCGGTTACATTACCATGGCTGAAAGTGAAGACTGCATTTCATCTATTCAATTGATATAAAGAATATGAACCAGATGGAATTGGAGTATTTCTAAGCTTCACTAACGATAGACAGTTTAGATACATCTAAAACTATTTTACACAGTTACCAACTTATTGGCATCATTGTTTAAACTCAAGACCACAAATAGAAAAAAAAACCATTTTCGCCTAACCAACCAAAGGAATTTCCAACAAAATGCCTAATAGCAATGGACAATGATAGAACTGTTACTTTAAATACAACAAAAACATGAAAAATACCAAAATGCAAAACTATGAATTTCCCAACATAAATATTTATGTATATTGTGTGGAGCTTTTAAACTATTTAACAACGGATGCAGTAACATATTGCTGTTCTTTGGTTATCCATTTAAAAAGAAAAACTGAAAATAATGTTCTCTTTAGTTTTCCTATTCAAAAAAATATTAAATTACATGAATTTCATTACACCGTCAACCATGTGAAGATGAGGACAGTGTATACGTGGCCGAATTTCAAGTGAGATTTTGTCGTAATGACGTGATAGCTGAATAAATTCTTAGAAGTTACAGCAATCATTAGGAAATGCATACAACATTATTGTCATGTTTCCATTCT
Organism: Coboldia fuscipes; assembly: GCA_001014335.1. Classification (NCBI taxonomy): domain Eukaryota; kingdom Metazoa; phylum Arthropoda; class Insecta; order Diptera; family Scatopsidae; genus Coboldia; species Coboldia fuscipes. Next base: position 247,938 of record JXOR01000727.1, on the reverse strand, counting down.
CAATTGCATTGTGTTCCATGAGGTGTTCCTTGTTGATTTCCTATTCGTTTCTTAGGGCAGGGAAATCGGTGAATTCAAAATGAAAATTAACATATTCTTTAAAGTCACGTCGCTATGCGATGGTGGTTCACGTTGCATAGCGTTATCCTAAAGAAGTGATTGTGTATGTATGTCTGTACCACAATATTCATCTAAGAGCTTCATTTCTTTCTTCCCGATGAATTTAGATGAAAACCGTTTTCTTATGACACATTGAATTTAAACTGCCTCGATTATACGCGATCTTAACCAGCGTTGGACTTGAAAGTATTGTGTCCCATTGAATTTTGATGGCAGATATTTTGGTACATCCATTTAGATTAGCCACATTGTGTGTGACTATGAAATTCAATTCACAGATGTGGTATGATGGCATCATCATAAACTGACATGTGGCGTTCGTTATCCAGTAATTTTTTGGAAAAGGTAAAAGCTCATTTATTTGCATTAAAAATATGTCACGAAACTGAACTGTGTAACCGTAATTTAAACATTTTTTTTGTTTGCTGTTAATATTCAATGTGCATTTTAACGTTACAATTTATTAGTTCTGCTAAAGTAACATTTTTTTCTGTATTATTTTGCATAATCACTTTAATGTTTAATTGTAATTTAGTTGCGCTTTAAAATTTCGAAAATTAAAACTTTAATATTTAATGGAAATTATATTTTAGCAAAGACAACGTGACATTAATACTAAATATTTCATAAGTTTATGTGTAATTTAATGGTAACATCTTAAAGTAAGATTAATAATTTCAATGAATTCATATGCTTTTGGGTCCATTAAATGGAGCCATAATAAAAATAAAATCAAAAGCTTTAGCCGAACGGGACAAGTCAAATGCCAGTAAAAACCTTTACCATTTATGTAATTCAATGGTGAATTGCATATTTGAATTGAATGAATGGTATGGCTAAAAATAAGAAAATTGTAACAAAGTCAAAGTTCATGATGATCGACAAATTTAATGTTCTGTTTGTATTATCGCAAAAGTTATGAAAACCAAATCAAATTCAATGAATGAACTTAAACAAGTGAACACACATCAAAAACGAAGAAAATAGTCATCAAATATTTTCATTGACCAGTTCATCTGTAGGCAATAGAAAACTGTTACAAAAAAAATTTATGAAAGAAAAACGAACACATTCATTTCATTCAAGTTTTTTCCTTTTAAGGTTCAAAGGAATCTCTTTTGATTCGATGAATTGAATAAAAATGGACGAAAGAAAGATGATTTCAAATGCCTAAGGTGAAATTACTGATATGATGAAACATAAATTGTAGAAAAATCAAACAGAAAAGATAAACTTTTTTATTTCAAAATCAGATATACAAATTGATTCGATCAAATTACAGAACCACTCATATTGGTATTCAACTGAATGTAAAATAAACGATACCACATACGAACACACTTAAAGATTTTCATATTTCTTTTATTTGTTCATATCGATCAATGAACAATCATTCAGTATTTTTCTTCAAATTCGTATGTATCGCGATTGAAATTGAACAATAACGATTCATTTCCCAGAAAAACTTTCATAAGGATTTGCATTGAATTTATGTGGAGAGGATATTTCTCTCCTGATGTTATGTTCGCCTGTTCCAATTGCAAAGAAAAATCAATGAAATTTTCATTTTTTCAAGAAAATACCAACCGAATTGGTGAATTTGGAACAGAAGGAAAAACACATCTTGGCAGAAAAAATTCGGGAAAATGAGATTTTCCGTAAATTTGGAAAATCCAAAAGTTCAAAAATTATTGTTTTAGTCCGATTGCATAATATCAGGGTTTGTATAAACTAATAACTGTTTACATACATTGAGGGGTTAAAATGAAATTTTCAATAAAGAACCAAAAGTTTCATTTTTGTTGTTGTAATCAATGCTTTGTGTCGGTGAACCAAATTGCATTGGTATTAGTAATTTCTAACCGCTTCTAAGAAAATTAGTGAAAATTCAAAAGTTTCAAAATTGTTGTTGTAATCAATACTTCGTGTTGGTGTACCAATTTGCATTAGTATTACTGATTTCCCTCCAAAACTAAGAAAAGTAAAAGAAAATTGCTGGAAATCCAAAAGTTTCAAAATAGTTGTTGTAATCAATGCTTAGTGTCGGTGTACCGATTTGCATTAGTATTGGTGATTTCAAAAGTTCAAGCATTTATTACTGCAATTTCTGTTGTTTGTTGATGTATCAATTATTGTTCTCATTTCAAAATCAGATATTCTCCAGATGTTCCAGGTATGAATTGATTCAATCAAATGCATTAGTGATCCACAACATCTTGGTAATTAACTGAAACATAAATAATCGAAACCAAATAAGAAAAACACATAAAAATTTGCTTATTTCTTTTATCGTTCTTATCAAAAAATAATCAGTTTATAATTTATTGCAACAGCCTCACATATTGGGTGGATTTTACATATCCAAATTTCATTTAAATGTTAAGAAAATGTTCTACAGAATTATTTTAATTTTCCAATGAATAATTTGTACGTTTTGCATTACATCCAATCTACAAGATTTGAAAGATAGTACATATTGAAATTTAATTCCATTCTTGTTATTATGAATATGAAGAAGTAACGTCAGTACCAGACTATACATCAATAATCTATATGTTATCTATTAAGTGAACAAAAATAATCAAATTAATTCAGCTTAACTTACTTTTCTTTGTTAGGAATACTTAAATGTTTCCAACGTTTATAGGCGTAAGTAATTAAAAACTTTTCATTTCCCGCGGGTATTATTTACTGGTACATAAATGATGATTAGTATGATGTTCGAATAAGAACAATTTTTGTTTCTTCATCATTAGTTATTAACATTAAGATTATGCCGAATAAAATAATTAAAGCAGAAAGAAATGAATGTATCCCATACGGATTACTTATCCGCAAAACTTCAATAATTAGCAGAAACTAAAACAAATTTTAGGACCATCAATGTCATCTTTGTTATCCAATTATCATTTCTTAACATTCATCGTTTCTGATGTTTTCCTTTCCACCACCATTAAAATTCATTCAATTCAATTGGCTTGTTGAGCTTATTTTATGTCTTTTTTGTTTTTGGAAAAGTAGTAGATCTCTATGGTATTTTATCTAAATTCAACACTTGCCAACTACTTTGGTAACAATTATTATCAATAATTTATAAGTAATTCATCATTTTTCTCTTTTAAAAATAAAGTTATTCAATTACAACCAATGGTTTTTTCTGTTCGCAGTGAATTAAAAAAAAATAACTTATAGTTATTAAACAATATTCTCTTATCAAAGTAATGAAATAAACTATTTGCAATACACTTAAATTATTAATAAACTATATAGATCTCTTCACCTGTCAACAATAAAACAAATATTAATCAATCACATCAAATGAAAATTAATAAAAACCATAACTCATCTAAATTTGTTTGTTGCAGCAAAACTTAAGAGAAATGAAATGTTATATTTTCATTAATTTTTTACTTATAACTTATTAACTTAACAACCATTTGCTTTCTTGTAAAGTAACAAAATAAAAATATTTTTCATTTCTTTAAAACTGATTTTATCCTTACATTTCAATCACTTATAATTTTAATCAGGTAGAAAGAATTTCCATCAATTTAATAAAACTAGAGACTGAACAAAAAACTTGTAATTTCTATTTTATTTGTTTATCATTTCTGTTGAAATGTCTTTCATATTTTATCTTTGGCCCAAAATGCCTTTTAGTATAAATTCAATTCTTTTCTTTTTTTTATTCTATTTCTTTATAAAATTAATTAGGTAATAGCTTAGCACTCCAGAAATACAAGATTTATGCATTCACAATTTTTTTTTCTTTAAATTCACTTAAAAATAAAATCAAAATGTTTTGCTTTATTATCTTAATGTTGCATTTGGATTATTCTCATTCATAAATGTTTTCTTTTTTTTTTTTTTTTGGTTGGCATTAAATGGAATTACCAAGATAATAATTTTCTTTAGATATTTTTGGCACAAATTTCATTTTTAAATTAAATTTCTTACGAAATTTTACACCAATATTGCACTCGAATTTAGTTAGTTTCATTTAAATTAAAGCAAAACATTTATTTTCTATGCGATTTTACTTCTGTTTTTACATAGAATTATTTAACCGTTTAATTATCACCCATTTAGTGTGATTTAGATTAGATGCCATTGGATGAATTATGATAATCATATTATCAATGGTTTATAACATTTATACAATTAGGCGAGATACTGTTAATGTGTAGTTTGTCTCGTTGAAAACACATCAATTCACATTTAGACATTCGAACAAAAATAAGTAAATTACTATTTCCATTAATTTATAGCCCTAAATTAGAATTAATCATAATTTTTTTTTGGGTTTTATAAGTTATAATTTACAATTAAATTGAACGCTGTCTCATAATTAAACTACAATATTATGTATGATGGAATATTGAAGTGCGATCAATGTTTCTATACATTTTCCATATTTATAATGTGGTGATGGGATGACAAATAGAACGGACTTTGAATCACAGCACGTCTCCAGTAATTACATCATGAGCTTTATTCGTTTTAACACAATCTCTAATACCCTGTAGAATGATATCGACACGACGGTCTAATGCCTCAAAATGTGGTTCCCATAGGATTGGATCCAATGGATCTTTGGACATTGCTTGTCTTAATGCTTCCGACAGTCGTACACCATTGTGATAGCTAAATTCAACAGAAAATATTTAAATTACAATAATACAATCATTATAGTCTTCATTACAATGTTGATTACAATTGAAACAATCAAACATCAAAATATTGATGACAAAATAAAAAAAAAAAACGAAATTACTTGAATCTAAAGTGACAAATACAAACCTCAATAGAGTTTCCAATGTTGTAGCACGGATTAAACAGCATTGGAATATTGGCGCCAATATTGTTAACTCATCATGGAATGGTTTACCAAAACCACGACCGTGATCCATATGTAATGGAAATGTGTCATTTCCAAATAGTCTGTAATTAAATGTAAATTCAATTTTCTCTTTACTTTTTGTCATTTTTAAATTCAGCAAATATCAAAATTGTTTAAAATTCAATAAAAAAATGGTGAACGGGTTGAATTTAATTAGAATAACGAAAGGATATTTTCCGTTTTTTTTATCAATTCAATTTGAAATTAATTAAAAAATTTCTTAATAAACCGCATTTAAAATAACAATATGTTGCCAGTATCGGTAAAACCGCATTCAATGCATAGTAAAATAGTCATTTCATTAACAATAATCAGCCACTATGAATGCAATAATTATATGTTCCACTATGTACAAATGACGGCACTTAATTGCAATAGAATCATCCGATTAATTATAATTAATTTTCATTTAAAAAAATAAAAACGAATCCAATAAAAGAGACAAACACCGGCATATCTAACAATTGAATGTAATAATTGTTATTAATTAAATCATTGTCGTGTTATGGTAAATGAATTCAATCGATTAGATACACTTTTCATTTTCAAATAACAACATGTAACGCATTCAAGCTATGCCTTGTGATTTGTTTATGTAATGGCTTAAGACACTATTACCGGTGTAAAAGAAAAACAGCAAACCCAATGGCGTTAAGGTTGATTAATCACAGAAACAATTCAAAACTTTTGTAACTTTTCTGAGTCTCACGTTACCAAATAAATAAATCAATTGTCTGCCAATATAGACATAACCGATAATCAACAGATATTGAATAGAAATTAAAAGAGAAATTTATTATGTTTGTAATAAGACAGTTAATCACCAATGTTCTATAATTCGATAGATTTAATGGTAAACCAATATCAAAATCCACCGAGAAATGTTAAACAAACGAAATCATTTAATATTAATTACATTACAGTGACATTCAAAATAATCATAATAATTAAAGAGAAAATTTATGCCCACCAATAAACAAACAATATGTTTCCAATAGAATTTAATCAGAAATTATCTTTTCTAGTTTTAATCGTTGAAAACATAAAAGATTGATTATTACAATTTCGTATTTAGATTTTACATACAAAAAACTCATAGAAACACAGCCGATACCCAATGAAATATTCATAATTCTATGGTCTACATTTAACATTCCATTTTTAATATCATTCGAATGATTATTTCCACCTAATAAAATGAAAAAGAATAAAAAGACCCCAAATGAGTTTTAATATAAATCCAAGGATACGACCAGACAGAAAATTGTGACCCCCCCTATACATAAGCAATTGTAATTAATGCTTGGAATATAAATGGTCAGAAAGAACCATAATACACAAAGCATTATAATTCACTCTCCGATTAAAGCAATAGAAAATAGAAATAAAATTCATTTCTCTAACCTCACACTTTCAACTAAAAAAAAATAACCATTTAACAATTTCCAACTTAATTCTCTTTATGTTACCATCTCATTCCACCAAAAAAAAATAAAAGAAAAAGAAATTAATTTAACATTTTATTAAGCACATTTCAATATACAGCAACGTATCCATAATTACATTGTACTGCGGCTATAATTCCGTATGCAATTTTATTCATAGAATCAACAACAACTACTACGTAAAAAAACTACATTTAAAACAAGCAGTTGAATGATATTAAAATGAAATTGTAAATAACCAACAAGTTCTATAGTATAATTGACTTTTAACCTCTTTTAGTGTTTTCACCATGTCTCATACTCTATTCACTCTTTTCTGTATCATCTATAGGAAAAATTTGTGTTTAAAACATTTACAATCGCATCAATATGTAAATTAGAATACGAATGTGAATGAGAAATGAACGAACAAGGAATAAAAGAAAGAAGCTTTTGAATTATGTGTGCAACATTGAGGTGTTTTGTAGTCATTGGAGTTGGGCGTTAGATTATGTGCTCAACCTTAAAGTTTGTAAAAGCACCACTCGATACCATTTGCCAATAGGAAAATTTTATACTTATGATGTACTCCTTTGTGGAAAATGGACGAGGAATGATGGTGTTTGAATCCAACTGCCAACAAGGACCGATTAAGTATAGAAAAAAACAAGGCAATATTACCTCAAGCTGATAGATTTAAAAGTTCTATTATTAATTTATTACCGCCAATAAAACGACATTAAATGGTTGCTCGTTTTAGTTGAGTTTTATTTTTATTCCTTGCCTTTTGCATCTTCTTTTGTATAACATAGTCTGTGTATCAGTGTTGTGACTCTTATGAGAATTCCATATTGGTACTTAACTCTCGATGGTAACAGTTATCGGTGCCATCAGCCAAACAGAGTATGCAAGAGAGGTCATATTGCCATTAAACCGTACACATCGTTCACTATTTTCATGCCATTGTTACTTTCACTGAATCCTCATAATGGCTTTTTAAAACTCTACTCTACTCTTCCTGCACCGAAACCAAATTGGGTTTACCTCATTACACTGAATGAGACAAACAAGCCCCTTTATTTTTGTATGGTATAACGTTGGATTGAAAGCTTTTCGCGTTTTTCCCAACATGTTGACTGGAGGATAAATTAACACCATCTCGAGATGTCAATGAATCTCTGAATTTACAACCAAATACACGAGTAAAATAAAAAAAAATAAACGAAACGGTGAAAAGGTATTAATTGGCTTTTGTTGGTACGGGGGAAAAAAAGTATTCACAATGTGGTTAGAAGCAAATCATTTCATGGTGATTTAAAGGATAAAAGAACTCTACGTCTCATACAATAAAAAAATCGAATGGTGTAGATAAAAAAGGAAAAACAAATACTGAATTGCCAGCGGTATTCAAATAAGGTTGATCTGTGTTAATTAGCTGCAGAATCAATACCAATCTAAATGATGAAAGAACCAGACATTGAATACACATAAACCCTTTCAGGTAACTCTACATCAGTTCGTAACATTTAAACATGGAAAAAAACGCGTGAAAAACTCAATTTTTCCAGTTTTAGAAACAAAAATCCCTTGTAAATACAAACAGATCGAAAGTGGTGTAAAAAACAAACTGCATTTGATATGAAAATTTATTGAAAAGCAACAAAACCACAACAAAGACTGAATTAAAGCCATTCCATTTTTTTTTTTTTGCTTTACCAATGCATTTCTCAGTATTGTTATTTGTTTTGTAAAATTTTCTTTCATTAAAACAATGAATTTTACTTTTATCTTTTGATATAAATCAGTTGTGACATGATCCACCCTCAATGTATTCTCATTCATTTTTTTTTTTCTGTTCACTTGGTTTGTGTTGTAACTGAACTGTTTGTTTATGTTCTTTAATCAACCATAAATGGTTCAGATGATTTAAATTATATGAAATAAAAACATAAAAAAAATGGTATTATATTATTGTTACTGTGCCGTGAAAATAGAAACAAACAAGTAGAGCCTGTAGGAAATTCAAGAGTGAAAATTCCAACCAAAAAAAAAAAAAATTAAAATGAACTCACAATGTTTTATTATAATCATGCAAACCAACCACAAATTCTATGATTTATGTAACAGTTCATAAAATTTCTGTCATCCTTTTTTTGTTAAAGTACTTTTTCACTCTTCTGTCATTTAACCAGCAGAAAGAGTTGGGGCAAAAAATACTCGGAAAATTTCCTGCCTACGTGAATAAATTGAGAAAGAATAAAAAGTTTTTCCTTTTTCTTGTTTAGTCTTTGTTTCAAAACAGGAATATGTTCTAGGCCAACCAAAATAACCAAAAAACAAACTGTTAAAATGAAAGCTTATTGTCGTCAACGATCGAAATAAATAAAACATAATCATATTTATTAATGTTATAACTTAAAAATTGCAATTTTGTAGACAATTCTCAAAATTTTAAACAAAATATTTGTGACACAAATGAATGAAGAATAATTCGTTTTCCAAATAAACGTCACACTTGTGGCTTCAGAACATTTATAATACCATTTGATACGAGTTGTAATTGAGAAGCTATCAGTCAATAGAAACCAATTTGGTCAATTGTAATCAAAATACTCTACATTCATACCACATAGAAATGAAATTGAATAAAAACAATATTATCATCCATTACTTTAATCCACATTGACCAATAAAAAAAGTTTTCATTTTACAGGTGAAACATTTTCCTATTTACTTTCATTTAATGTGACTTCCTGAGTTTCACATAACCGATTTGAAGTCATTAGTTGGCAAAATGAATTCCTGGTTTTTCTCTCTATTGCCCATATGATAATACTGGGAAATTGTTAAATGGTTAAATCCACATTTAATAGTGGACACTCTTCATATTTACATGGAACACACAGAAAAAAAAAAACAATTTTACTATCCACATGAAATGGTATCTCAACTGTCTCACAGGAATTCTATTAATGGTCAGTGAATCGTTTTACGAATTACCAACCATTTAGGTACACAGTTCCTTTTGGCTACTCTGATTTTATATCAGTAAACCCGGTGTCAATAACCACAAAAATAAAAACTAAATGATAAACTGAACTTACTATTCGTCGTATTAAAGATACGATACACGCATTTAATACAAAAAAAACAGCAGAGAGAAATTTGTGCTTATATCATATGTAATGGTCAGCAATACTACTTACTTGAATGTCTCATAATGATGTCTGTCCATATTTCCCATAAGGAAATCGAAAACTGACATATCCATTAAATCTAATAGCCTCCGGCCCTCATCAAAAGGTGGTACTTCTCTGACCTGTCAAATAATAATATGAAATTTATATGTATTTTATGTTCTATAAATTTATGTTTATTAAACATTATTATGAGCTGATATTATTGCACACAATATACTACCAGTGATAAAGAGAACCAACATACATATTCATATAAAAATGAAAGAATATCAACACCAACAGTTAAATTATACATATAAAATATGATTTCGCTAACAAGCCGCATATCAGATAGACGACATTCAAAAATTATATTCTACTGTAATGGTACCATATTTATTCACAATTCAACAAAAGTGTCCTTTATGTCATTCATCCTAACCCAATGATTTTATACGTTTGCCAGTGTCGGTCTGTCTCATGAATGATCATTATATATGAGGTTTTTTCTCTACATTTCTGCCTTATCCAATTCGGTTTATTCATGTGGCCCATAACAAAAGCAAACAGAATTGAAAACCCTCTGTTGCCACAAAATGACATGCAATAGACCATCGGCTCCAAATAAAAGTATGTGATTTGAATCAACATTAATATCGCAATTCGGTTGTAAATCTTATCCCCCAGTTGAGGTTAAATGAATTTTATTTTACGTTTTTTTGGCATGAAAAACCGTACCAAAGACAACATCATGTCGAAGGCCTTGGTCTTATTATATTGATATTGGAGGATCGTTAACAGAACATATAAATGATAATGTCCATTGGACAGAGTTATTGAGACCATTGGACACAGTCGCTCCATTCTATTCTTATGAGATTTAATATATCATACATTTTCCCCAAAAATGTTCAATCGTATTCCATTTTATATGAAATGATTAACTGACCACAATGAATATTATGAATGTTTAACTTTTACTATCCACTCAATAATATCGTACATGTTAACGATAAACATAATTATTATCGTTTAAGGATTATTCTTTTTTGTATATTAAATCAAACCGAAACACAGATATTATTTGGTTTCGTTACTTTTTATTGAGGGGATGATAGTGGAAATGAGTGTACCAGTTCACATATCCATCAGATTCTAACGTTTGTGGTCACAATAATTATCAAAAGTTCAATATTCTCTATAATAATCGTATAAGTATTAAATTTATATAAGGAATATATGGTACATACATACATAAACTAAAAATAATTGCTATTGTTGATAATTAAATCGTATTGGACTCTAATTAAATTTAATTGTTATAGATGACACATAAAATAACACAAATTAATGAATTTTCTCTTCATTCAATGATAATGATAAACATTCATATTATGTGAGATTCTAATGTGGTTTAGGATTTGAACAGTTTTGATTTAATTATCACGATTTCAAAAGGAGGCATATCAAATACCTAAGACATACACCGTAATTGAATTCCGGCATTGTATATCACAAACATAAAAGGAACCGTTGTTACATAATAGACATCATTACATGCAACCAAAGCAACAAGGAATAAGGAAAAAGGAAAAACGAATTTATTACATAAATAAAAAAAAACATCAAGACGTTTATATTCTTACCAAGGCACAATAATCCGCATCTGTTTCCCAAGCTGCTTTTCTTCTTTTATGGTATGAACGACGCCATGGATGTCTCCATATCTGTGATGTGTGTATATTTGTTATCATCATCCCCACCAGAATTGTTGTCACATTGTGAACATAACAGATCCACAATACAGCAAATGGTAAATCATTCCAAACGTGTATCATCCATCCATTAAAAAATTATTAAATTTAAAGAATAAATGAAAGAATCTAATTAATTATGGTTGTGATTAAAAAAATCCATAATGTATGTTTATATTTCTAAGAATAATATTCTACCACATTGCCAAATAGATATCATGTTCTTTCTTCAGGTTCTCTTCTACGGCAAAAACATAATTTAATTTCTTCCATTAAATTTCACCTTTTCCATTATGGACACTTATCCTCTTATAGATAGTCGTTACCACCAGAGCCATTTTCTTTTAAACGTTCAAAATATCATTATTGGTAAAGCTTTTAGGGCACAATGCAATTTTCCATTTCCGTATAAGAATGAAATTAAAATTTTACTTTTAAGTTCCAAGGATCTGGTTTAAATTATATCAAGAAATTTATAAAATGTATTTCAACCATATACAAAGTAGAATATCTCATATTTTTGTTTGTCTATGCAGTACAGGTGGAATCACAATCCAAACACACAAATAACAACAGTAGTTTTTATTTGTCAAAATCATTCATGAAATGATTATCAGACACAAAGATAGAGAATAAAGTTTTACCTCAATTCTCTGTGGCTACCTATCACAATGGACACATCTGGGTTAACCATAAAGACAATGACCAAAGATGTATTTTAATAAAACTTTTTATACTAAAATTCCATAAATCTCAACAATGCCAATAATATCTCAAGTATAAGATATACAAATAATAATTTTCATTTAACCCTCTGGGCGAAAATTTACAAAATCACCATAAATAGCAACAACAGAAAATTCACCCATAATCAGTTAAGGAAAATTTTGCTATTTTTGGTAAGTGTATTCTCTATCGTATACATAAAAACCAATTGGTATTAATTCTATTCAATGATTTTAACGTTACTAAGATATTCTATTTTGATATTTGCAATTAAGATTTTGGTTTATAAACTAAATATAAATTTTATATCCTTAGGAATAAGTTATACATAATTCTTTTATGGTTTTCTTCAAATATCTTGAGGTTTTTGTTCTACAATTGGAATTTTAACAAAAATTTTCATACCAACATAAATTGGTCTTCTCTTTGTTGTGTGTTAAGTAACAAACAAAAAGTATTAAGGAAAACATCAGGTCTTTTGTGGTCAATGGTATCTCTTCACTTCTATATTGGCTGGGATTTGATTTTATAATATTGAAATTTAATATTCATCAATGTAAAATTTCTAGCATTTGTGGTAAATTATCAAGTTACCAATTCTATTCACTTGCAAGCTACAAATTTTACTGTGGACTTGAATTTATCCATGAGGATAAAAGTAATTAGACTATGTTTAACATTTTAAATCATTCGACATGGCATAACATTCACTTGGACTTTTGCATGTTTTATTCTAATTATTTCATCTTCTTGTACCGACAACAACAAAAAATCATTCATTCCTCGTACAATAATGAAGTGAAACAACATTGAATGATATTCTTTTCTCCAGTTATATTTAGTTTAAAAATTTCACTGTTTTCTTTACCAAAAAAATAAACAAAGTAATAGAGAATGCAATAAAGTACGTGCATCAATTGTATTGTTGATATATTTTTCTGTACTTGTTTAAAGTTCTTATACTCTGTTTCAATTTTTTTATGTGTATGTGTGTGTCTTATTTCTTGCAACTTTTCTGAGTCATTTGGAGAAAAAACAGAGTAACATAACAAATATAAGAAAAGAATAACACAACAAACCGACAAAAAAATTATAGTTAACGGAAACTTTTTTAATGTTAAAAGTTGCATATAAATAATGTGAATGTGTTTGTTAGTAACAACAAGCAAACATAAAAGAAGAAAAAAGTTCATGAATTGCAAACCATCCAAGTGAGTGCATAAATGCATTTCTATGCGACACAATACCCAAATTGGAAGAAAGAAAACAGAAAAACATAAACATTGGGACTCCCCCCCCCCCCCCCATGTGAAACTGCTATGATACAATGGGTCGTTTCTTTTACAACATAACTCATTTATACAGCAGCATAAATGTGCAATTTGATGATCGTGATTACTAACAGAGAATATACAATTTCATCTTCATCTGATTCATTGTAAATAACAAAACTCTATTCGCATTTTTATTCAAAATACTTAATATTTATTATTTCATTACAAAAAGGTTTACGTTCGTTATATTTGTTGTTGTTGTTACTCTTGTTATTCGCGTATTTTTTCGCTTTTCATTCATACCATTTCCTATACTACGTTAGTATGAAAAATATTTTCATTATAAATTTATTTTTTAGTTTCAGATCTTAATTTTTTTATTCCACAAATTTTACTATCTGTTTATCTAGAAAATGTTTTAGTAGAGAAAAAGTATCAAAATTGATAGAATACGATACAGTACACCCGATGAAAACGTGAATAAAATAGTGAAAACAATAAACAAAAGTAGCATCACCTAAAAGTTCAAACACGATAAAAGTAAATTTCTTTTATAAAGAAAAAAAATTACAAAATATCTTATACGTTCAAATAAAAGTAAAAATAATAAATAAATTTCACTATAAAATCTATGATACAATTAAAGGTATCATAGATGAAAAACATAATGAAATCATTATTAAATTCCCATAAGACTTCACGGAAAATAGAAGTTATGTTTCTTTTTTTTATTTTTCAATTATATTTTATGCATAAAAATCTCACTTTCACTTGACAATCAAAGAGCAGTTTACAGACAATTTGTTCAATCGTCGGTTTTTTTTTTATTTCTACCAGTAAGGTATTCTTTTCTAAACCGTTACCAAGCATCGTGTCTATGAATGAAACAAACAACAACATAAAAATAATTCACCGTTCCATGTATAACGCAATCAAGTCAATGGGCCAATTGCCAATTTCAACTTATATTCATTAAAATGTTACAATTTTTCTTCGTTTGTTGAGTTTTTTATTCACTTTGTTTCATTTTAACTCGAATTTTTTGGTGAAAAGAAACAGAGAAAAAAAAAACCCGTTAACAATAATAAACTGAATTGAAATAGTTTTATTTAAAATGAATTCAAAAGGCATTTTCACATAATTAAACAAATAATGATATTTTAAATATTATCTTTTCAACATATAATCATATCTGTTGCAATACAACGGCTGATGCTGTTACTATTTCATACTAACAACTATTATGATTAACTATAGCTCTATATTTACTTGCGGAAATGAAATAAACGAAATTAAAATTTGATTTAAACATTTCACATCTTGCGTTTTGTATCTTCATATATTTTGGTAATCTCACAACAAATTGGGATTGTTATGATTACCTAAATATCATTGAACTGAATTCTTTCACTGGATCTGTTTTACCGAATGATTCCCTTGTAACATTTTGCCAATAGCAACCAAAAGACATATTCTCTTTTCTAACAAATCCAACACATTCTATAAATGATCATAATCATCTCTTGAGACACTTTGGCTCTTACCGGCTAAAAACCCAACGGTATATTAAAACACATACACGTTCATTTTATGATAATAAATTATTCTCGATTTGGTTACAATGTCTCGACCATGTAAATTTATCAAACAAAAAAAAAATTTTTTTGCTAGGAAATAATATTTTATATCAAAGTGAAAAACCACTTTTCCCAATGAGATTAAATGAAGGCAAGAGCTTCTTACCAGATAAATGATATGATGACTTTTACAATGTGTGGGCGCGATTCTTGACACTTCATATCCTTTTTGTGATACTGAACAATATACAAAAACTGTTTTCAATTCGTCGCCTTTTAATGCAGCAGAATGGGTGTGTAGTAGGTAAATCTAGAGCACAACTGATTTAAGGAGACATTGATTTCATAGTACAGAGGCAAAAAAAGCAAATTCTACCGCCTCTTAACTCAATATTGGTTGTGTATCATAAATTCAACGGTGCACTTATTCTAATTAAGTCATAAATTATGGCCAAAAGATAAGGTGGTGAACAACCGCATGTAATCAAACTGTTACCCGTCCACCCAAATATGTTTCATATATGAATAGAGGATAGACTCTAACCGTGTACACAAATCGTGTGGTTTACAGTTACATAGAATGAAATGTGGCTTCTGATACAATTTTTGGAATGAGGTGAACTGGTCTATCTTTGAACACAAATCAGTATTATTCCTCAACGGTGTATACCCAATTCATAGATCGATTTTTCACTGAGACTCTATCATTTTGCCTTTTACCATTGTGTACAATTACTTGGCTTGTTTTGCCAATAAAACATGCCATTGCACAACAATGAATTTATGCTCATTTAGTATGTTCATTAAAAATGGACCCGATTTACTATACTGTAGATGAGGAAAAATTATCTATAGAATGATTATCCTACCGAAAGGCTAAAGATTATGTATGCTTTTTTGTTCTTGTCGTTGTTGTTGTTGGCTAATGTTAGAAAATTCATAGCCACATTAAACGTTACTGATATTTCATTGGATGTTGACCTCGAAACCACCGTCAACTCATCCTTTTTCTTTACCATCCAATTATATGAAAACCTCTCCTATTTGGCCCTGTAAGGCATTTATAATACGTGAAAGGATAAAAATAATTTTCTTCTAGATAAACATTAGTCACTCGTTCAAAATGTTGCATCCATAAAAGTATAGAAAACAAACAAAAAAGTATAAACATTAATTTCATATAACGCTTATTTTGAAATATTTACGTTCATTTAGATCATTCGGTGGTTCATAATTTATGTATTCCACAATTTCTATTGTTACATATAATCATATAACAACAATAACAAAATAAAAGCTTAACACAATCAGTGGATGCTTTTATGCTCCAGTTTTATTCACTTTTATATCCGGTAAATACACTGTTACAACGTCTTGGGAATATCTCTAATGGTCGTTAGAGACCATTAGATAGGTCTGCTCAATTTCATTTGGTGTTTTGGCATAAGGCACAATACTACACACATACAGTAAATCGTTTGAGTTGATATGATAAAGTGATGCACACAAATGAGGTGAATGAGAGTTGGAGTAAAATGATGCTTTCGCATCAGTGGATCTTATTACTCATTGGTAACTATTACTGATCTTTACTTGATTGTTGTTATCCAGGTGTATTTTGGATATTTCGTCTTCATGTGCTTTTTGGTTCACAGAACCGAAATGGACGAAGAAAAATTGAACAACAACCTTTGATTATATAAAAATTTTTAAAAATACTCAACATGTTTTCCTCATTTCTTTGTATGTTTTCCTTATACTTTTTAACGTACGAAACATTGAAAATAACCATCCTAATAGCTTTAGCAATATGCTCGATGCACTTCAATTATTTTTGGTACATTAAAGATCTTCTTTCTCTGTTTTCCATCACGAATAAAAAGGAAAGAAAAAACCTCAGAGTGTATTCTTAATACACAAATAATTCACGTTTAGCTTTCTGGTACAACTACGTGGAAAATTCAATCAGGAAAAGAACACAGAAGCATAAAAATCAATTGACGTATGAAAAATACTTCTATAATTTTTACCTATTGGCAATTTCGTGTTGTTTTTTTTTTTCGTCTTTAAATAACATAAACAATATAAGTTATATAATGGAATTCATTAATCTTACCTTACGGTTTGATTTCTTATGTGTTGGTAAAAAGGCCGCAAATGAGCCTTCAAGTGTATCAGGATTACCGCATATAGCATGTGATGTATCACAGTAATATGAGCATTTACCGTGAAAACATAAATTATTTGATGGTGATACAAAGAATGTTTTTAACAAATCATCTTCAGCCAACTGATAAATCTCTGTTGTTATATTTAATAAACGGCCAGTGACTGGCATAGCACGCCGGAAACCAAGTATCCTAGAAAAAGAGAAACAAAAAATCAGAACAATATACACAATTGATAATAATTACTTCAATCATTAGATCTGATCGATGCCCACAATTCACTCTAAGAACCGTTCACCCAACCACCCACACTTCCATTCAGGAAACATAAGAAACAAATGTATACGTACTGAATAAACCATTTTTATTCATAAATTTTAAAATTAGAAACATTTTCTCTAGTATTTATCTGATGACAAGTGTTTAATACACAAATTTAAATGAAAATTCATTAATTCTTGGGTTCATGATTCCATTTAAAAATTTACGAGAAAACAGAAAAAATAAAAAACGGAACTCAAGTACGTTTCCATTCAATAATTTACTAAGAGAACAGTATCAAATACAAAACAAGGGGAAATGAGGTAATCCAAACACTTTTTAAATGAATGGAAGTAAATTTAAAATACAAAATGCAAGAAAAAAAAATGAGAATAAGATTAAGTATCCATGCGATAAAAGATAAAAAACAATTACCGGTCGAGGTGAAAGGCCGCAATTTCAGCATTATGTCTCTCGAAATCCGTAAAATAGAAGTGATTAGGTAACGTTTGTTGTTCCCTTGGAAACCTGCAATAAAAAAAAAGAGTAAGACAAAGGAAAAAAAAAATAGTAACACTTAACAAGAATTAAGTATATGAAGAAACGATGTAATGATTATAAAACATTTTCATTATGATTATGGTTAAGTATTAACAAAAAAAAAAAATTATCATAAATGTGTAATACCACATCATATTTCTTTTATTTCATTCTTATGCCCAACTTGATCTTCATTTATTATTTCACATTTTCATTTATGAATTATAATTGTTACACGTGATATCATAATCGGAATTAATTTAAACCAAAGGCAAAGAAAAAAAAAATCATGAATTTTATTATTCATAATAGTTAATGCTAATTTATGAACAATACCGGTGCGCATAAAAGATTATGATTTTGGTAAAATACTGCATCATCTTTCATAATCCATACACTGATTCGCGCAGATGTACAATTACATTTCATAAGAGTATTGCAGATATTAATAATCATAAAATACTAAAGTGTTTTGTTGATGTCTATATTGAATTTTTAAATATTAAATATCTATACATTAATTAGTTTTACTATCACATATATGCTTTTGATTAACTGTGAACCAAAGTTAAAAAGCCAAAGTTAATCTATACAAATGATTCGAATAATAAAGGTGTGAAAAAGCCATATAATCTAAGGTGTACTACATTCATAACTCAAATATTTATTAAAATAAATTCAACGAGGGAGGTACAATAAAAATAAAAAAAATAAAACTTTTCTATTCCACACATTAATTATATACGTTCATCTAGGAATATTTGTTGGTTTTATATCAACGTGATAATGAAATAAAAACGAACAAAATTCAGTTAGAAATGTGAAGTTTCGAATATTCATTAAATATTCGTATTGGAAATTAATACACACATAAATCATAAAATTCAGAACAGTTTTTCTTTTTCCACCAAACCATCCTAAACTCTTACTTATTCCAAGTATTTTGCTTAATAGAACAGAGCAAATGTTTATCAGATACTTGAAGAAAATAAAATATATTTTATTCTATTGCTATTTCCATTGTATAAAACAATAATTTTTCTCAACAAGGACAAAGTCTGTATGATTTTCATTTAAATTCTAAATTAAAATAAAAAACCTTGGAATGAGATGGAACAGAAAACTTATACTCGCAGGTAGAAAATTAATATTTAATGAAAACTTTGAAAAACAAACATTAGAATTATTTATGACTTTTACGAGTTATAATAGCCTGGAACTTCAAATATTTTAAGGTTGGAATTTTTCATTTTTTTTTATTTTTCCATATTTGGAATTCGTCGCAACCAAGAAGAAAATATTTTTCTAATTAAAGATGATTGCATTAACGTAAAACAATTTTTTTTTCTTTATTTTTCATTTCTTCAAAGTGTAAGTACTTCAATGTTATTTTAAGTGTGTCTTCGAAGAAAAAAATTGTTATGCGAAGAAGTGGCACAAAACGAAGAAATGTGATCCCAAGTAATGAAAGACTATCTCTATAATAAACTCTCAGTGCAAAAATTGTTCACAAGAAATAAGAACTCCAGAAAAAAAATAAAACAAATTTCATAATAAACTTTAATTTCGCATAAGCGTTATATTTCTTCGGTCTCACTTGACTATGTCAGTTCAATCAACCATAGTAGATTTACTGTTTTCCATCGTTTGCCTATGATCCAAATCCAAGGTAAATGATTATGAATGCAAAATCTATGCATAACTTGCAATTAATTTAAATTTATTCATTACATTGCGGATTCAACGCGAAGTGGTTTATCATTAACACCTTACAGTAATACTACACAAGATTCACGTGGCTCTCACTGTGTTCAGTTTGTCACTGCACCTGAACGATAATCATAAGTGTGCCTACAGTTGTGGATGAGGATGAATTGTTATTTTGTTCTTCATTTCCGTGAGGTATTACCACATCAATGAATATTAAACCATGCCAATAATGCGATGAAATATAAATTCATTACATAATTTCGCATTTACGGTATAAATTGTTTGTATATTTGAAGTGAATTATACACATAACTAATTTATTGCCCTCCATTTAAACAATTTTCGTGGTCACACATATTCATTATACGTAAAATTTAATGAAAATGGTTTTTAACAATTTACGATTAGTATACTAAAACTTTATAGGAGTATAAGAGTCTCTAAACCATTTAATTTAATGTAAAACTATCATCAATACCACATCATATCTCATCTAAAGTAAAAACAAATTTTAATGACATTTAACCGAACTAATTTAAACTAGAGAATATTGTGATTAATATCCACAAAAAGCCATACCTAACTGTGACACATAATTACATTTAACAATAAAATCCAGATTAATGATACAATTTAAACGGAATACCTCTGATTACCCAGTTATTATGTAATTGACTTTTTCTAAGCACCCAATTCATATGAGAGAGAGAGTTTACTCTCAGTTCAATTGGTTAAGGAAAATTACTTGCTTCTCAAACTAATCATAAAAAAAAGTTAAAGCCCTAAATTGTTTCCGAAATAAACGTTTAAAATTCAGTGGATACCGTTAAATATGAATATCTTAAGAACAGTAGCAGCTGTAACGCAAAATAATATGCGAGTACTTTTGAAATATTGTTCCAGAAAATAAAAAATGTAATACACATTACAGGTAACTTTAAAATAAAATACCTTGAGAGCACCTTAAACGTTAAGTATAAACGCTGTTTAGTCAAACAAATAGCATAATAAGCACTTTTGTCGAATAGCAAAAAAAAATAAATGTATGGCAAATTAAAGTGAACTTTATGTTTATGATTCGTTATACCTCCCATTCTATTTACGGATGGTACTTGATATCAAAACATCTAAATTGCCATGATATAGAGCGTTTACACACGAGACCATTTAGAACCGCACATTAAAGACATCAAGCAATCATTGAATTCTGATTCTTCTAACAAATCATTCTTATTAAATATAGCAATAACTTTAATTTTTATATAAAACTGTACCATTAACTATCAATTTTCCAATTAGAGATAATGCGATACACATTAAATGAATATACCATGCATTTAAGATTCTCATACTGAATAGAATCACATAAAAATAATGAAGAAGAAACAATAGTTTTGTTAAAAGATTTAACGCTTCTATGATTCTGTGTACACCCATTATTACGTGTATCACAGGTAAAAGAGTTTTGTTCTATTCAATGTTTTATATTCCATAATTGAGAATGAGAATAAGAGCATAAACTCATAATATCATATCATGTTAATGGTATACTATCAATTACATTAGACGGTTATAGTCGACTGTCAACCTCATAATATTAATATGATGCGTATTACATGGTACACACGTTTTATTTATAATACCAGTGTAAACACGGTGTCTGTGTGTTACCCATAATGAATATCTAACCAAAATTGATATTACCTGGCACAGTGACAATTTAAATTATTATTATTATACAGTATTAAATCGTTTTAAATATTCCTACACTCAATTATAATATAGAAAACGTTTATCTAATTATAAATTGATGATATAGATCGGATCCAATTATAATAGACATACCGTTTAATTGAATTTTAACATCATAAAAAAGAAACAGAATTCCTAACTAAACAACATTAGCATAATATTAATCTTGATTATTTGTTCAGCCAATAATCGTGACTTTAATGTTTAAAATCAATCGAGAGAACGCATTTTAAGTTACTGTGTATTTTCAGTTCTCAAGTTTCACCATTGGGTCGCATTAAATCTTCAATCGATTTCATTCAGTTGATTCATTAATGTTTTTATTCATCAATTTGATTTCAGGTAACTAACGAATAACCATAATTTTTAAAAAACTTATTAAATTCATTTACCAATACTGTGTGAGATAGACAAGCTGATTATCATTTTATAATAGACAATTCATCTCTATTGAGTATTATTAGTTGTCTTCAAGATTCCACTAGGGAGATCTCATATTTTCATAGTTTTCTTTCATTCAATTTATAATTAAATACAATTTTTTCCACTCTGGTTATATACAATTCTTGATTTCCATATTTTTAATTTCAATATTTTCATTTAATATTTTTCTCATTTTAATTTCCAACTTTATAAATATGATTACCATTTTTGTATTTATTGTAATATTGCATATGAATTTGCATACAACTCATAGTAAAACTACTATAGTTTCAATGAAAAGAGGTACTGAATAACAGTCTATGCTCTTCTGATTATTAAATATTAACAAACAAAAAAAAAGTACCAACCACACACATATTTACCAATTGAAGTTCATATTTAAATGAACATCATCTGTGTGACACATAACGAATTGCATATTTTTATGAAAAATGCATACACAGACAGTTTTTTTTCTTCTTCTATTAATTTAATTCTCTTTTGCACAAATAACGATGAATTCAAATAAATAATTCCATAAATGAATTTCAATTTCCATTATGTAATACAAACCAAAATACAAAAAAAAAAACATTCAATACAACAACAATTGAATGAATTTTCCTCAATATTTCCGCCTATCGATGTCATACACATTCCATTTCATTCATTTTTTTTTTTGAAGTTTTCTGTATAATTTCTACATGTCATAAAAGTATTACACCCAGTGATGATGTGCATATTTTTATTACACATTCAAATAGACTAGAGCACTGCACGGTAACGTACACTTATTGCCTTAAATTACATCTACTCAACTAAATTGATTTTTATTCAAATAAAAATTTTCTTGATGTCATGAAATTGTTGTATTCACCGGTAAAACATTATTGAATATGAATTCTACTAAATTGCAATAAAAATCTAAAGGAGAACGCTTCTCTTTACAATTGATCTCATAATGTAAACGAATAAAAATAAAAGAATTCAAGCTTTCAGAGGCAATTTTCTTTTGAATGTCACATTTTCCCGTAGGTAGATCAACCGTTTTTTTCTCGTGGTGAATATATCTCATCCCTTCATTTGAAGATTTCACAATAAGACAATAAAACAGATACACCAACACACCATATTTGGATAGTCATAACGTTATGAAACGTGTTTAATATGTGAAATAAAATAAAATGATATTGCCGCATATTAAACCACTATGATATCAATTTTTCTATGAGTGTACTTCTCTTCGGTTTTTTATTGTAATATTAGATGAATTGAATAGAATAAAAAAGGAAAATTTTAAAATTGTAATAAATACAAAACATGAGACACATCCTGTGGGAAATTGGTAACCTCCAGGTGTTACGCGATTCATTTTTTTGTCTTTATAGTTTACATTTCTAATGTTTTTGCTTCATCGTCTTGTATTTTATAGGAATTAAAGGGATTTTGAGAGCAAGTAAACGGTATTTCCTGTTTTACTTTAACCATGAAATACAAACACCATATATTAGATGAAAATTAAACTTGGAATCTTCTAACAGTTATGTTTAAATGCAATTTATTGAAGCTTTTGCTGAAGTCCTTAAAAATATTCGAAAGAATAAAATAAAAACCGATATGCAAATTTGAACTGACTGACTTTTCTTTTTACTTTGCTTTACTTCTAATTCCATCGAATTGAATAAATTGGAAGAATAGAGCAAAGGCAACAAAAAAAATTACATTCTTATTCGCTCCTTTATGAAAACTTCTTGTTAAGATGTTGGCCAAGACAGGAAAGAAAAACTCTTATATTCTTCAAATTCTTTAGAATCTTCTTTCTCTTTGTGGTTGTCTATACGACCCATTCTTTAGTAACACCCAAAATGAAAAAAAAAACTTTGCCTTCTTCAACAAACACGAGTTTTCCGTCATACACAAAATCGCGATCACTTTATTCATATTCATCCCATTTTTATTCTTCATTCCTCTATCTACTCTATGGCAAATTAAACAGGACCAAAGAAATTATAAAATATTTTATACGATTGAATAATTTTCTTGTTACCATTCAGGTTACATACACGAGCCAAAATAACAAGAAAAGAAAAAAAAAATGGCCTCAATTTTCCACAATTCAATTGACGGGGGAAAACTGATGAGAAAAATAAGCAAAAAAAAAAGAAAAGTTTTCATTCTTAAGAAATTTATTATTCATGCATAACTCAAGTCCCTTATTTAGAATAGAAGAAAAAATAGAAAACCATAAAATTGTGTAACATTGTGATTATCAATGCGAATAAACTTCGTTTACTTAGTTTTCTTCTCTTCTTATTTTGATTATTCCATAATATTTTCATTTAATATTTTGCAAAATCGTTAAATTGTCTATGATTGAATCCAAAACAATTTGCAAAAAAACATGAAAATGAAATCAAATACTGAACCAATAATACGAATAATTATATTCTTTATCATATTGAACAATGAATTTTATTCAAATTAGTTGATATTGTAAAATTTTATAGTATTCTCTGGACTCAATATATTTTATTTGATTGAACACAATCATTTTACATGGATCCATGAATATTGATTGATTTCAATTAATCGCAGCTGTATCGTAATTCAATGGATTTCAGACAAAAAATAAAAATAAAATCGCAATGAACATAAAACGATATAAATTCTCAAATAATCCAATTCATTTTGATCAAGTTGCGCCATCGATTACCAATAAAAATTTTCCACCATTGTTTATATGCCCAATGGTAACAACAAAAATGATGATAAGATTAATATTAATGTGTATGAATTTACACCTTTGCCATTATTGATATCATCCATAATGGAAATGAATATCCGAGACGGTGGAATAAAAATAAAAAAAAAAATAAAACTCTATAAAAATTGAAATCATATTCTATCATAACAAGACCATAATGCGATTGATATAAAAGATTTTTCATTGCATTTTATGGCCAACTGAAAATGATATCAGATTTTTTCTTTTTATTGGGAAATTGCGTGCATTTGAAACGTTAAACATTAACCATATTTAATAGCATGAACTAAAAAAAACCAACAGAACATTATGATTCTTTTATTGTAATAAAACTTCGAATATATTTTCATATTGCAACGATTTATTAGCAATCGTTTGGCTCATTGAATCACACACAACCAGTACAATCAGTACACGGTTCAAGAGTCGATGGTGACATTAAAAAGAATAAAATGTGTGATTTTTATTGGTGCCATCCTCTAACAAAAACAACTTTTTCCTGTCTATAAATAATCATATGTACAAATGTACTCGCCTATAATCCATAATAAAAACCCATAGCGAAATAATATTCTTTTATCAAACAAAATTAAAATTTGCTTGGGATCACATAAAACCGCAAATATCATGGCAATACACACATTGTCGCCCATTCAAAATGTTTAATAATATACACAAAGTGGTTAAGTATGAAACAAAGCAAACATTTTTCTGAATTCAAGTTGACAAAAGGTTAAAACCATTCCCCAACTGATTACACTTTTCAATGGCATAAATATCAACCAAATAAAAATAATTATTTTTTATTAATAATTATTAAGTACTCACCTCATTGGTTTAAACAGCGCTTGAATTTTATTCGGATAGTCAATAATCAGCTTAAATTGAGTGCCACCCTCCTTTTGAACTGTAAAAAAAGAGAAGAAATTAAAATAAACAAAATGCAATTAACAAAAAAAAAATACCCAAATTTAACCTCTCGTAATGAAAAAAAATTAAATAACGAGAGTAATGAAAAGATAAACATAATAATTATGTGTTTCATGATATAAAAATTCATCTGAATGTAATAAAAGTGAATAAAATTCACAAACACAAATATTAAATAGCAAAAGAACACCCCCTCAACAAATATATTTTTCACTGTAACCACTTTTCCATCAGTTTAATTACTTTGTTACCGCTATTAATTCTTTCTCCTCCACCCCACAACTTCAAACATTAAAATAAAACTTCAAAAAAAAACACAAAATTTCAATTGGCCACCATTGAAATTTGTTCCATCAAACGAATTATTTCAATTGAAATGAAAAAAAGAAAACAAAAAATGAATTTAAAAATAGCAAAGGTTTTACATTTAATCCAGAGCCCAGTACTAAACAGATAAATTTTAACGCTAATTTTTATATTTCATTTATAGCAGTTAATTTAATCAAACACCCCAGTGCTAATGAAACGATTACAGTTTTCATAATCACATTTTTTTTACGTTAATTCAATTCAGTTAGTGTTTTTCACTCATTGGTTACCATCAATTGACCAACACCAACACACCAAAATTTTAAGGTAAATTAAACTGTTTTATAATTCAATTTAAGAGTCTTTAATTAAAAAAACAAAATTGCAATTTTGAATTAAAACAAAAAACAATTTACGCCAATTTTAGTGGTCAGAGTACTTTCAACCAACCGTTTATAACCAAAATGATGGACGAAAATGAAATTAAAACTATACAGTCAAATCAGTTTATAGCAGTTTTTAGTTGAAAATTAACGTTGGGATTAACAACATCATTAGACTATAAACCAACTAGGAACATCGCCCAAAAAAATTGTATTCTATTCACATCTCATCATTAATGCCATTTCTTATCACAATAAATGAATACTTCCCAACGGGCATCATAAACTGCATCATTAAAATGTCTTTGCCATACAATATGATACATACTTATGCAATAGAATTTTCCTCTATCCCCTCACATTTAAATAAAAAAAAAAACTCTGAGTAACATGAACTTTTCCTCCATTTAAACGATAGAAACATTATAAAGTTTCATAATGTTTGTTTGGGAAAATAGAAACTTTATGATTATAACCATTTCTAATATAATCCAAACATTGTTGTGATGCATATTATATACCCGACAAAGATCCAAAACCAGCATTCATTCTTGTCCATATAAATGTTGATTGTCCCCGCAGAAAGTATTACAAGGAAAAAGAAAAAAAGAAACTAACTACATGAACCGACCAACAATTACAATTATGTAAAATCGACCATTAAGAATGAACGCAACAGTAAATATGACAAAAACCATGGAAAAATAAAGGCATAAAAAAACATAAACGAATTTGAATGCATTTGGTCACAACTGTATTCTACCACCATTTCAATTATTTGATAACGAATAATGGTATTACCTCGTAATACTCGGTTACACTATTTATGTAGCATAAAACGATACGTTTATTTATTAATTTCCATAGTACAATTCCCGATTAATATTTAATGTGGAATCACTGAATTCTTTATAAGGTATAGCAAAATCCATCCAAATAAAAATTTAATTCATGAGAAATGATTAATTATTAATTTTTTAATTAAAAACAATACGAATTAATGAGAAACAAAAGTCATGTGTTGTAAAAGTTCAATTGTAACTTAAATAATGTAAGTATTCATGAGTTACACTGAAAATATTAAAATTATTAATTTACAAAGAAAATTATACTCACCAACATGTAAAATTGGTAATGTTTGCATATCCTGAATAATACGATCAACAACTGGATCATTTTCATGATAAAGTTCACGTTTACTTATCGATGCATGAAATCGTTCTAAATTTGTTGAATTTTTTCTGCAAATAAACAAAATAACAAAAAAACATAAATGATAAAATACATTGAATAACATTAACAAACAGTTAATTAGATATTAGATAACCTAATTCATGATCAAATGTTAATATTCAATTTAACATTAATTTACTTAATGGAATTCATGTAATTTTTATTCAATACTGTAGATCTATTAATTCATTATCTTGAATATAAAAAAACGAATGTTCAATTCACGCGACATATGCAAAATGTTTTGTCTATTTAATTACATGTACATTTGCAAGTTTTTAAAAAACTGAATCTAAAAAACAAGAAATTAATGTCATTTGAATATCATACAAACATATCAACATATTCTGTCATTTGATTGATATGAATGAATGTTATTTAATTTGCAATCTTTTGCAAAACATTTCTGATAAGCAAAAGTGGAAATGTATGTCTCTTTTTGATCATTTAGTCAATTTTTTATTCGTTAATGCATTCGAAATTATTTATTTTGTACATCGAATAGTCGTTAAGTAAACATCGTAAAATACTTCAGCATTCAATTTATTAGAAAAAACTCAGCATATACCAATTACTATAGTCAGAGATTAAATTCAATTGATTTCAATACAACCAGGTAATTGATACATATTATTCCTTTTACATCAACATCGTAGTTTTATTTAATTTCTTTCATTCAACATAAATCAATAAAGAAACGTTAAAGGATTGTGCAAATACAAATAATTTACCGATTCAATGAAAATTCTTTATTCGGAAAATTTAATCAGCTGCTTGTTAACGAACATAAGATGAAACCTCAATTACAATTTTTGCCATCCTTTAGTCGGATAAGACGTAATGAATGTCAGTTATTTAGTTTATCAGTATTCGCAACATCTGGTACTGACAATAGTACAATAATATTTCAATTAATTCTTCTGTGTATTTCCTTACATTTTTACTTCATAACATGAAGCATTGAGCCGCCCATTCATCTAAATGTTTATGTATACCAACAAAATACCCCCAATGTGTTTACTTAACAAAATAATTATGAATCAACTCTTCACTAATAAATTCAACTTTAATAAACATTTTTGTTCATCATAACTCATATATCATTTGTTAAGGATAAAGTCAACCATAATCTTCATCACAAATAAAACAAGAACTCATCTACAATATACAGTAATCCAACCGACAAACTCCTTAACATTTACAAAAAGAATTAAATATTCCCTTTTTTTTTTAATTTCACTTCAATTTCAAATGAAACAAAATTCGTTTCATCATAACATTTTTACTTTAAATATGAGAACTCTTCATCTAACAATATTGTTATTATTTGAAATTATTTCTTTCCTTTCTCGCTATTTTCAAGATGGTAGCACAACACTTGAATATAACGGAAAGAGGATACTTATATATCAACTGTTTTCCTTCATTTCCCGTTTCCTATTGTTTGACAGATCGCACAATGTTATGATACAAGAAAATATAATTTCACAAATACAACACATAAGAGAAAATTCACTCATTTTTAAGAAGAAAATTTTCACATTGTTTTGTCTAACAATTGAGTGATGAGTCAAAAAAACAGAAAATTCACATCTTGTCTCTAATATCGTTTGTCAATTTTCAAGTTACACGAAAAAATTGTAAGAAAAACCTTCATATTACAACTGACAAAGATTTTCCAGTTTTATTGGAAATCATTTGAAATAAAATATTCCATCAGCAGCGATGTACGACACTGTAGCAATGACGAAGACATAAAAATAACTTCAGGTGATTCACTACACTGTCAACCGATGTAATAACGAATACTCTACATTCAAGTATATTACCTATAAAGTTATAGATTTTTTACCTCTTCCATAGAATCTCCATCACTGATTATTCATATAATTTAGCATCAATTTCAACCACTCTCAAGTTCTACTATTTGAACAGTCTCTATGATCTTGAATGCAAAAAGATACCATTGCACGCTAGTTGAGGTGTATGTGTGTTAAATTACATTTTTTTTTCTCATCTGAAGACATTTAACAGACAAACTCATGTCATACGAGTAGAAACATTAACGCGGTATGTATGTCTTCCCAATTGCCATTCAACCGAAAACGAGGCGACATATTTGAACATAAATTTAATGTAAAAAAATATAAAAGAAAAACTTGATACTTTTCGCGTTAAAATTATTTGAATTTCTCATATTGCATTTGTGCACTCAGTAAAGTATATTACTATGTTCATCTATACATTTGGATTATAGGTACACAAAAGTTATATGTCTGTTATAACTTCAAACAGAAAACACTCTCCTTCATTCTAATAAACGAAATATATGGGTTGAGAAGCGCATATGTGAACCGATTGCCATTGTAATTTAATAGGACAACATTAAGTTTTACATTAAACTTTCGCAAAACTTTAGAACATTTGACTTGATTTACCCAACCCAAAAGGCAACGATACTGAGAGAAAGAAAATCTTCAATGTTTATCGTTTAACAAACCATTCTAAATAATAAACTTCAGTTTAGTTTCCAATGAAAAGTATATTCCTAACTTTTTATTAGGAAAATTCATCGTATCGGCCATAAGATGCGTTCAATTTCTGTTTATATGATACGATGTATAAGTATCTTTTGCCGGGTATCATTCTAATTAAACACTAGCAAATTGTTTTAACTTTACCAAACATAACTAAAATACATATTACCGGTTTTCCAATATAAACGATTTAGTTTTCCATTTAAATAAATACAAAATATTACACAGCTTCATTATAAACTTTTCCCTTTTAACTCCAAATTGAATTCTTTACCGTATTAAGTCAGTTATGATATAAATTTTATAAAACAACAAATTATTGGAAATTTCATTTATGGAATTTTCCACCAATTTCCATAACAACAATTTACATTAGAAGAGATTAGAATTACACAGAGAAAATTTTCATCAAATGAATTCAGTTTCCATGTTTTGTTCTAAAACTAAAATTTAAAGGAAACTTCATGTTGAACTAATTCTGTCGGATCTAGTGACAGTTCAAATAACGAACATTATTCGTTTTTTAATCAAAAAAAAAAAACAACTAAAAGAACAATAAAATGTCATGTTCACTACTATTCTAACAAAATTCAAATAAAAATGAATCCATTATTTTAATTAATCATAATTTCCTACATTCAATCATCCGGTCCTTGATTACGTGCAATCATTCTTGGCACATTCATTTAAAAATGCAATTGAAACGTATAAATATTACTCATTTTACCCTTTGGTAAACTTTTAATTATATTTCTGTTAATGTTTATATGACAATTAATACGTTAACATGTATAAATACACGAATTAAGAAACACACAAAAGCCAACAGTATAAACATTCAACAAAATATCAAATGGCAATAATTCTTAGTCATTTAAAAAGACATTTAACATCAACTGGCACATTAAATAAAATTAAAATTAAAAAACAAAATCAAAATAGAAGTGAATTTGTGAAAATGTTATACTTGCAATTCATTTAAATTAAATATTAAATTGCGTTTATTATCGGGTAACTATTACACCGTGTAGACTATTTTAAATAAATTAGAAACAGACTATGCATGTGAAAATACAAAGGCACATGAATGCATCAGATAAAACCTCAATATATAAACATATACTGATGTGCAATATTAATTGAAATCTACCGGTAACATAAACTGTCATGTATTTTATGCAAATTAGTTTAAATGTGTCTCACTGTTTTACCTGTGATTTTCTTCCATATGGATAAATTAAAGAAATAAAATACAAAATACGTAACCAATTTTAACATTGAAATACTAAATCTATAGTATTATGTGAATTTAATGTTTTTAAATGCGACATCAACCAGATATACAGTTTTTAACCACACCGTTGTATTAAAACAATAACTAATACGATTTGCATATCGTTATATTCGATATATTTTGCCAGCCACATATGTATATTAGAGGTAAACGAGACGGTTTATTTCCCATGTCAGTGGACACTTTTTCTCTGTTCTTTATTTCTGCAGCTTTAAAGCTGACTATAATGATTAAACCGGAAACCATATCACTTTTATACCAGGCGCACACATTAGAGGTAAACATAAATTATTTCTTCCTAAATGACTTTGTCCCCAATTTGTACAAAAAAAAAAAGCCTCCGTACTCTAAGCCACCAACCCTCAACCCATGTGAAATCTAAACATTTCAAACTTGTTGGCCCATTGTATGAATATCGATGGTTTTTTACCTTCTCTGTATGCTTTTGTAAACTTCATTGGAGATAAAATAAACAATAACAATCCAATTTTCTCATTGCACTCGAGAGATTTACGTATTCAATTATATCAGTGAATACACCGTTTGACCATACGTATGGACATATTATACGAATGGTATAAGCTTAAATAATATTTTAATATGAACACTTTTGCATGTCAATGCCTAATTGCTGTAATCAATTAGTAGAAGTACGTTAATGTAATAAATACGTTTAAATGTTTACACAAAACATTATAAATGTCATATTATGTTTAATCTGATTTACTCTCATTACATTGTTTATATCCTCTTAACGTTGGTGCACACACTATGCACTAAACATTTCCCATTTGCCATATCAAATATCAAACTGTTCCTTTACAGCCGCTCCAATATCCATAACCGTTAATTGCATACATTTGTCGTTTATGAGTTACGGTTTTTATCATTTGGAAAACATTTTTGCAAAATGCACAAAATTTACGTCAATTGTTCACATTTTCCGTCAATGCCAAGCACATCACAATATAGTACATCCTACTGAAACTTAACATTCATCTAACATTGTTTATCAATTACTGTTAAACTTTTACACACATCCGAATAAAATTCTTCCACTTCTCTTATCTTAATTAATTAATTATCATCACGTTTTCTCATTAAGAATGGAATCTTTTTTCTATAAAGAAAATAAATATTTTCTATACATATTTTCATTCATAGTTACATATAATGATATGCATAATAAGCTAATAAAATTCACTAGTAAATTAATAATATATCATACGACTCGTTAAAATAAAATAAAATATTCCACTTGCCATCATTGTAAATTAAGATAAGATACAATTTATAAATTCATATAAATTATCAGGTAAAGTAAATCCAATCAGAGGAATTTTTTTTAATTTTGTTTTCGCTATTTGCCTACTGAAGAGAAACAATAAATTATTCAGGTTATTAGTGCAGTCATCATCCAATCTAAAATGACTTAACAATTTCCAGTGACAATAATCGTTTTACTACTCAGTTTTATTGACATTCATTTCCAGTTAAAACTATTTATTACCGGTTCAGGTAATAAACTATGTAGTTATCACTCACAATTTCAGTATGCAAATCAATTTTGTTTTTTTTTTACGTTCGCAAATATAATTTTGTTTAACTGAACGATGATAATAAAGTAAATTGCCAAATTATGAATTACTCACCTAAGTTTCATGCTCAACAGTTCACCTAATGATGGATTCTCCGTTTTTGAATCATCGATTATTGGTGATTGATTTAGTTTAACAGATAATACAACTGCAGCCAAATCCTCATATCTATCATGAGGTTTTTTATTCACTTTAATTTGATTACCAGCCGATGAATCATAATGTTTTTGATTGTTTGACGGTGTTGCTATCGTTGTGGATGATTCTCTTGAACCCGATCCATTACTGTTGGAGAAAACAAATATTGAAACGTACAATTAAAATTCTTAATTATAGATGTCGATTCTTTTTTTTAATTATAATGAATCGTATACGTTTTTCGATGAACTAATATTTACTTTACGATAATCACAAGAGTATACCGTATAATAAAAAAAAAAAAAAAAACAACTAAACTGTACGTACTCATATCAAAGTACTGATAATCAATTAACTTGATCACCTTATTAACGATAAACCACTTTGGATTTACGAGAATCTACTTAATGAACAATTTTCTACTTGAATTCACGCGTAACATAAATTGTGTACAATTGATTACGGTAGACAGTAATAAAAATGATAATGTATAACAACATTGTATCACCAATAACATGGAATTGTTTTAATTTTCAGGATAATATAAAATGAAATAGTCAATTGTTTCCAATTAATTTAATTTTAATGTTTATATTTAATCAAACTTACCCATTTTGTAATTTTCTTTTGAAATCCACATAGACTCCATTTTTATCAACATCCTGTACATAACGTACTCTACCATGTACTGGTACTGTTTGTGAATTTGTAACACCCAGATCCAGATGCACATCAACAATCACCAGGACTGTAAGTAACACTAAACTAACACCGAAACCGATTGCAAAACGATCTTTTAACTTCATTGAACGCAACCAACCCATTATATTATGTCTTAAATAAAAAGACGTTAAATTACACTTAAACCATTCACTTAAATCTTTTACACATTGAATTAATAGACCAATTATTATTAAATTTTTAAATGAATTTATCACACTTTTGATATCACTTTGTAATTTTTTAGTGGCGCCACAAAAATTGATAAATTTCTTCAAATACAATATTACACACAAATAGAATTCATTTATCCAACTGTTATGATTCAATAAATTTATTAAAATGGAAGCAAAATCGTATTGATTGTACTTTGGCACCGATTTTTTATTTAAATCGTCGTAATTAATGGTATCAATAGGCCATTCAATCTTATTATCACTGTCTTGTTTCTCAAATGTTAAGTTTTTAAAACGATTCCGTAATTTTATACCCGTGTCAATATTAACAAAATTTAGATCGGTTTTAATTAAACAATTCACTGTATTATCATTATTTATCACACCAGAAGATAATGATTGATTACAATTCAATGGATTCAATAATATTGAATTAATCACATCCTCACTATTGTAATGATTATAACAAACTGTACGATTATTTGTAAAATCAGCCGTGAGTGATGGTGGTGGCCGCCGTATATCGTTAAGGTTCCGTTTAACGTTTATGCTACGATTAAATTGCTTATAATTTTTTATATAGTCAGCATATAAATTAAAATTGTTATCAATGCCAAATTCTTTTCTATTGTAGTCGTTATGTTGCACTGAACCATTTATATTATTTTTAAATACATTCACATCATTTTGATTATATGAAAATTTGCTATGATTGCATTCTGTTGCTGGTTTCACATGTATTGAATCCTCAATCAAACGTCTGTTATGTGATGAATTATTAGCATCGTTTGCATAATTATGGTTACCATTCAGGAATGGTACATAAAATTTTTTATTTGTTTTAATACGTTTACTGTTATCCGGTGATTGAATTGAACGTACTAATATACTAGACGCAGATTTATTATTGTTGGCTAACAATCTGTATCAGGATCAAATATGAAATGGAAAAAAATTAAAAAATTATTAATAAAAATCAACACACTGGAAATATTTAAAAGGTTAACGATAGACAAAAATATTATTATATGCAATTAAACGTAGGTCATGACACTTAATTCAGAATCTGCATTAATATGAATGTTTATTTCGAATGAAAATCCCATTGTATTATCAAGAAGAATACATTTATTGGTAACCAGAAAAGATTTTCACTATCAGAATGTACTAGAAATTATTTCATATTAGACTCAAACTGAAACAATAGACCAATGATGATGATAGTATTATACTAATATAATATTACGTTATAGAATAAAATGCAAATAATCCAAAACATAAATAAAAATTAATATCAAATAACTGACTATTCAGTTAAATTAAATTACATAAAATGTTGAAAATTATCAAGAAAAAATATTAAAAATACTTTCGTTTTGGGAAATCAATTTTGTGCCACAGTAAATAAAGAAAGAAAATTCACAAAAGAAACCTTTTACCTATTTATATATACACTCTCAAATATCCGAAAGGATCATTTCTCTATTTTCCCAATATTATTTTTTCCAAGTCGGAAACTTCCAACACAAAATTTCATTAAATTAAAAATGTGGAGCATTACCCACAGCATATGCTGCGTTTCAACAAGAGAAATAAAAAAATTGGGATGGCTATAATGCAATTTAAACAGTGTACTATCTCGAATATTGATTTAAATACGTGGCATTAAATAAATACTTGTAAACGAATAGAATAATATGCAGCTGAATCAATTATGATGAGATACAACGGTCGTACTAAAGAAAAACCACTTCGTCGAATAAGGAAAACGAAGAAAACTTAAAATGAAATAAGAAAATACTCAAAGTGGATCATAAAGAATTTCTCTTGATTCAGAAAATTTTCTTAATGTCGGTTTACATCTCTCTTCAACTGAAGTACACTTAGTTCCTTGTTTACACATAACCCACCCACCCCATATTGTGTAACAATCAAAATTTATAATTTTACTTCAGTGTTTTCAAGTAAACGAAAACAATACACAAAATTAGAATTAAATTCACAATAAATATTCAAGTGTAATCTCTAAATAACACTATAGCAATGTTGTTAAGATTTAAGATATAATGAATATATTAGTATATAAAGTAATGAATTAAATTGTAGTTGAATAGTTATGGAATCGAACGATTTAATTTTTAAATGATATCGTACGATATTTCTTTCTCTATTGTTTCGATTAGATATAA
Organism: Coboldia fuscipes; assembly: GCA_001014335.1. Classification (NCBI taxonomy): domain Eukaryota; kingdom Metazoa; phylum Arthropoda; class Insecta; order Diptera; family Scatopsidae; genus Coboldia; species Coboldia fuscipes. The sequence continues at coordinate 211,859 of JXOR01000727.1, read as the reverse complement.
ATTGTGTTTCATTCTGGAATATAGTTAGTTTTTGTACTATTGTTACCTTGTAACAACCGTGGCTCTGTTATTTTTATAGTTCAAGAAATGTTTCATATAATATTTTCCATTATTTTATAATAATTATTTAATCCGTAATTTTTAAAACAATAGAATGTAAGTAAATAGCGAATTCTTCATAATAACTAATACAAAATTACAACTTAAAGATTTCAATATTACATTTATTCAATTGAATGTAAGATATTTAATTAATTAATCGAAACAGATATAATCAATAATTAAATTATTATTTATTATTATAATTAACATCTATTAGATTAATAAATTAAATCAATGAATAATTCATTGTTAAATTGTTCGTCACTGAATAGTTTAAATTCCTTAAGAAACAATAGGAAAGAATCGTTAAAAATTTCGTATCAAAACGCTTATTCCATTGTGTTCTTAAACTTGATAACTGATACCCTTAATTTGTAGTCATTTAATCCTCTAACTTGAACAAATTACTATCAATTTTATACCGTGTGTCAATGAATTTAAATTCAATTTTAAATTGACACTTCCATTTGGACACCTCAGCAAGTTAATTTAATTCCAATCTAAAAAAACTTGGATAGCAAATACCGATAATGACTGAATTGATAAAATTTACTTTAATACAACTAATGGTAAACGTGTAAAATTGAATTTAATGTTCAAAAAAAGCGATCAGAAACACCGTACATATCAATTCACTGTTTTATTGTAAAAGAAAGACAACATTGATGCTTATCATTTGAATCTTGTGTGTGTTGAATATAAAATTTTCCTTTTTACAATCGATTGAAACTTACTTCAATGACGGAATAACAAACTAATACAATACTGAATCGTAGATTTTCCATTTTCGGTTTTTCCTCCAAGGATTTTATGTCATACAAACCGAAACAAAAAAAAAACACAAACGAGATACGATAGCTAACAATTCCATTGTTCCGAGATATCACTAACGTCAGAACAGAACGTCTGACAATAATTCACTTGAATAATCTACTGCTGCATACTTAAAATCGTTAAATCCATATTTACTTAAAGATTAAGAATTTAGAAGTAAGCCAATCAAATATTTACTGATTAATATTAACAACCAATTTCATATTGAAGTATAAGAAGATTATTATTAAATTATAGCTATTTCATCATTCATACATTCATATAAATTCAAAATACCTAATTCTATTCACATTAAATGTGAATGATTAAATTTTCTCATAAATAAATTGATTGTTAATACTATTTATAAAATTATTACCATCAATCAATATAACCATGTATTAATTGATAATAATTCATGTAAAGTCAGTATTTAAACCCCATCAATATATTGCATTATTAATTTCAAATTGTATTTACTATTTACACAAACGAAGGTACATTCATCATTAAACTCACCTACGATTTTTGATCGTTTCGTTTTTACGAAATGATATTTTCCTACTAGGAGATCTAAATTTAACTGCCGATAACTGTTCCTTAGTGGATTTTCTATACTGGACAGGATAACTACGTTTTCTTGATGCCGTTGAACACTTATCGTCATCACTATTCACTAATTTATTTCGATTAATTATCGATTCGGTGTCGATCTGTAAACAAATTTGTTTCAACAAAATAAATTCATTAATCATTATTAAATAATCTTATCCAATGATATAAAAAAATGTATCGTGTGTTAAACAATAAAAAATTAAAAAAGAAAAACTAAAGTTTTAATAACAAATTGGTGGTTACATTGAAACAGAAATAAACAAAATCGATTTTGTATGCACGATAAATATACAAAAACATAAAATAAAATAAAAAATATTCTCCCACCCGCGACCCATTGAATGTGAATTAAACAATTAATCTCATTCAACCTGTGATGGGTAAATTGCAGTTGCATGTAATTAAACGTCATACGCGATGTTCAACCAACTGTCCCAAAACTAAATAATTCCGTTGTTGTCTATCCACTCTTATGTGACACAATTATTAATTGTTTATATAAAATACAACAACAATCACAGCGCAAAAAAAGAAGAATTACATATAATTTTTAAATTAATTACATTTTATTACAATTTTTACACATCAGTAGAGTAGCAAAACTATCTATTCTATGTTGTGTTAAGCAGTAATACTATTATAAACGACTTAACACAAAATTTATTGAATAATGTGCATTCATTTCTTGGCTGATAAAATTCATATAAAATCTACATAATTCATTTTCTAAGGGGCAATAGAAACACGAACATATTTAATATAAAATTCCCTATAACAATATGTTCTTTCACGTCCAAACATTTGTTTAAAAACAATCAAAACACCCGGATTGTTGGCAACAATTGTGTTCAGTTAAAGTGTACATCATAACATGATGTTTAATACCTCCCGGTCTATGGCTATTTAACAGCCCCAGTTAATTGGTTTATGTGAGAACGCGCAAAAACAAAAAAAAGAAACACAAAATCATTTTTCAAAATTATAATACAAATAAGAATACACTGGGGCCAGTGGCTAACAACACAACAAAAAAAAAGAACTTCAATATTATAACAGTACAGATCACATTATAGGTGAGAATCACTGTACAACTGCCGGTGTATTGAATTTATTATGTTCCTCTGTTTTTTATTCCATAATTATGGATACATTGTTATAATGAAGTTAACAGAATTATAAGAGAGGTGAGGGAAATAAAATCAACAACAATTTACATAATTTTGTGTGTACCAGCTTGCCAGCATAATTATCAGTTGTTTGATAAGCAATGAGAAAACCAGCGAATTAAATAAAAAAAAAATGGAATAGAAACATGACTAGCATAAACATACGCGAAGTGCATTTTAAAATTCTTAAAATGTTTGACTAATAGTGAGCGCATTTTCATACAAATACAAAAAATTAAATTCAAAGCTAATTTAGAATTCAAAACAGTTTTCATTATGCTACAATGATGATGGTAACAGAACAAATCTGTTACATTTATAGTTTTCACTTTAGCTGCAATTTCCCTCCCGTATTGTTTACCGAATAAATTAAAATGAAAAGAGAAAAAAAATCTGCAAACCCAATGATTAGATATTGTGCCCAAACATCACTGGTATAACTGCATCAAATGTAATACCATCATGATGCTGTTATATCAACAATAATTTGAACTTTTCTTTTGTTTCAATACAAACAAAAGACAATTCAATGAAAATAAAAGAATTAAATTGAAGAAAAACTATAATTTAAGTAAGAAAAATAAAAGTTATGCTTACAACTCTTTTTCGTTATGTTTTATTTCTTTTTTCTTATTTTATATTGGAATAAAAAAAGAAAAGAAACACAAAACTAGTTAGCGGCACTCAAAATCACACTGATTATAAACATTATTTTCAATTCGCTTAAATGCCATTTTATAAACGCTTCAATTTATTTTTTTGATATTCATACATTTACTGCATCAGTTATTGGTGATGTCTTCGTACCACTTGATGTCTTCATTACCTTAATAAATTTTTAAAAGAAAAGATAATTAGTTAAAAAAAATGCAATTGCACATTAACGATAATATAAAGAAAAAACAGTATAATAACAGTCATCAAACTGCTCTTGAATACACACATAAATTAAAATCAATCGTTTCGTCTGATAATATTCAGTTATGAAACTATCGAATAATTATAACAAAAAAAAAATTGCTCTCATCAATACATTCTTTCGGTTCAATACACATTCCACAGTGTATTTTAAAAGCCAAAGTATTAATTGCAAATCGTAGTAAATTAAACTTTAATTAACTCAAAATGGAAAAGTTTCATTACGTTTTTTTTTTCCCTATTCGATTTTCATGGCATATTGAAAACTACCTTAAATGAAAATTTATCTTCAATATTTTTCTTTTTTGCACATAATTCAGAGTAAAACTAACTGGAAACTAACTTTTACGATATTCAAATCAGTTTCATTTCAACCTCATTTATGCCGTTGGAATTTCCATTTACCATTTTCTCTCATCTGTTTATAAATTCTGGAAAATAATTTTTTTTATGAAAACCAAAAACGATATCTTTTACACTTATTGGTAAAACGCCTGAATATAAAAAGAAAACTTTATATTTTGGCCCACCACCATTATTCATTAGTTCTATAAATTTTAACAATGGTGACTGACCAAAAAATCCATAGTTTATCACCAACACATAATAACCGTATTGTATTCCGATAAAGTTTTTCTCGCAAACAAATGGAAAAAAAAAAAGTTTCCGTTGGCTTAATGCAAAAATTTTCTTAATTCCGTTATTGATTTGCTAAACGTTCGTTATACACTCAGCATTCTTTCAACTATTCTTCCCGATAATTGTTCAATGATAGATATCACGTTCCCAGAAAACGAAACCATACAATTTCAAATAAAATTGAATATTTAGCAAACATATTTTTCTTTTAAAAGAATTTATTTGCAATTTAAATAGTTTCCAATAACACTGTCAATGTGGTTTGATAGGAAATCTCTTAGATTTATTACTTTTTCCGGAAAATCACTAGACAATAAAACCATCAGTGAAACCAAATAACAAATAAACATTTTTTTGGTTTTTGTCAATTTAACATTGAGTTTTCCTAAATCCGTCATTGATTTGATAAGTGTTCTTCAAAACTTCAGATTATGTCAACTATTCTTCTGATAATTTATCAATGATTGATTTCATATTTCAGATTTGAAAAAAAAACCACAGAATATCAAAATACGGCATATTTGTGAATAAATTCTCAAGTATTTGTCAGTAATTACAATATTCTCTCACATAACACGTCAATGCGGTTGATAAAATTGAAAATTATTTTAGATTTATTTTACTATTCCGGAATGATTTCTATTTTAAATGATTATATTTTTACAATAACCAATTATTTACTCATAGATTTCAATAGACATAATTCCACAAATACAAAATTTCATTTGAATTCAATCGCGATTTAACGTAATTATGAAGTATATTGGCTAACAAAATAACATCGTAAAAATACAAAAAATGAATCTTTTAATGGTTTATCGGGGTCTGTAGAAGGACAGGCTCCACAATATCCAATTAGTATTACACAGTTACGGTTAAATACTTTCAAGTATTTCAAGTAGATCCACTTTACCATTATCTAATCGCATTAATGAGTTCAAAATCAAGTTCACCGTAACATATTAACGGAGCCACAACAAAAATCAACGTTTTGTTGATCTGGTTACAGTTTTTTGTTCTGGGAATTAGAGAATATTTCATCAAAATAAAACAAAGTCCATTAGGCTGTGTGACAGGTGAAAAGGCTAACTAACTTCTAAACACTTTTCTCCTGGAAAACCTAATCATTTTTAAATAACTTGAAATATTTATCTATGGTGGAAATCAAAGTGTTTGTAGCCCTATGACAATCACCCATTTATGCAAAGTCACGGAACATGTTCAGTACTACTGTATATAATGACACTAAAATGGTTTCATATTTCCTACCATTTAGGTCAATGATCCTAGTGGCTTTTAAATCTGGAACAGCTGTTCAACTACTCAGAAAAAAATAAACTCTATACAGCTCAGTTTCAGGCAACAGGTAGCACATTATTACCAACAATCCTCCATATGCGTTTAACTCGTGACCTATAAATACAACACTGAATTCTACTGAGATGCTACCGCGCTCTCTACCACACACATCGTTTATTTATTTCCGTTTTTTCTACACCAAAATGAGCGTTCGCAACATGTTTCATTAATAAATTTTAATTTTTCTAATAATTTAATTACAGTTGATGTTAATTTAATAGACCTCTACTGTGAAATTTGATACTAATGATATGTACAATTCGGTTTTTGTACATAAACCGTTTGTATTTCGTAATTTGTCGTAAATGAGAAATGTTTAGTAGTTTTTAACTTCAAATTTAAACATAAGAAACGCTTTATGAGTGTTAAATAACTCTACTTAAAACAACAAAAAATTCACAAAATGTAAACATTTTGCTGTGTCCTACCACACGTGAAATCAATGGTACGTGTTATTTAACCACAAAAAAATCACATCCATATTGATTTATTTTAACCAACAAATATCCAATGTACATTGACGCATAACATTATCATTAAAAGATTTTGTTTATTCTGGAATTTTTTAATGATATCTTTTGGTATATTAATATTCGATAAAACAAAAGTTAAATTTTAGCTACCATTTCCTTATACTATTCAAATAGAAAATCTTTTATTAACATTCACCGAAACCAATAATCACAAGACGATATTCATTTTATATTTTGCTGCTGTTTATTTAAAAACTTTGAATTTAAATTTAGAAAACCGTAATTTTATTTTTGATTTTGATTAACTTAAAGAATTATGTCTTCGTGTTTAATTTTGCAAATAAAAAAAAATCTTCAACTGAAATCAACAGTGTTGAGTTTTCGTTTTCATTTGTATCTAGTGTTGCTGTACTATTTGTTCGCATTTCAATAAAATACAACGAAGAAAACCGCCAGAGAAAAATTATTAGTTCTGGCATCACTTTTTCTTCACATTTTATTTATGTTGAGACCCAGTAAACAATGTGGGTGTTGAAGCAATACTATGAGACTCATTTGTTTGGAGAGTTTCAAATCTCAATGATGAGATTTTAATTCGGTAGTTGGCCTTTTTGTCTCTCCCAAAATCTAATTTATTTGGTTGGTTTTTCAACAACAACCAACGACCATCATACTAATCTATAAGCGTTTGGGAAAATATTATAATTAGATCAGTAAACGTAATAAATGTACGAGACGATTGAATGAAAAAGAAACAAAAAAAAAATATCTCAAAATTACAATGCTAAATTGTCTGACGTTATAAAAAGTGAGTCAATAGTAGTCGATTAAAACCATTGAATTTTTTTCATCATACACATGTAAGAATTTCATAAATTAAAATAAATTGTAAATAAAATTCAAGAAAATAATTATTCTAAATAATACCTGTAATTCACCTCTTTATCTAACTAATGCTTATGTCAATATTCAATGCACGTAAACTATGGCGTATTGTTAAAATTAAAGACTAATTTCACTACTTCGTTACGAGTATTAAGCACTTAATACAGTAAGTCAAACATTAAGTAATATGGAATTTGACACAACCAAACACCAGGTAAACGACTGATTTGTAAATAATTTCGATCAATAATCCAGAGTTTCTTCATTATAACAAGACTGAATTCAGTACCTCGTACATATTGCATACACTCGTCTAAACAATAAACGGATGTTTTTAATATAATTGACTGTATAAATTTCCAACTCTTTCTTATTTTGCTTTTTTTCGTAATCAACGTATAGAAGAACTCCATAACGAAACTTCTTTTTTTACTTTTTTCTTCATTTCATGATTACTATAATTGAATGATTAAAGCAAACTCTATACAATTTTATTAACGTTAATGTATAGAATTTAGTTTAATGTATAAGACATATTAAAATCTTTTACATTTTGAAATAATATCTATTATTAGTGACAAAAATAAAAGAAAATATTGATTGAAATTGGAATTTCATACATCATACAATGAATTTACATTCAAATTGAATTGAACAACAGTATTTTGTAATCGATTAGCATTTTAATGATGTATCAGCTAAATATTAATTATTATAGTTCATCGAAATTACTGTTGTTTTTAAATATTTCTTTTTCTTTAATCAAAGTGAAGAATATAAAAACAGAAAATTATAATTAACTTATTAGAAAATTGAACAAGATTCATCATACACTTGAATTATTAGACGTTGTAATCTTTAGTCAATCCATAATCCAAGATAAACTTCAACCATTTTTCTGATAAGATTAAAATTAAAATTTGATGGATTTATTAAAAAGAAAAATCCCAATTATTCATTGTTTTGCCACGACTAAAATAATAATTTTGCTTGCAAATAACGAGAAAATAAAATTGTTTTATTGTAAATTGACATAAATCTGAATAGTTAAAACGTTAATTATTGTAAATTAACGATTAACTGTTACATTTAATTGGATTTTTTGTCTATTAACAACAACCATCACACATTCTATTATTAGTAATTTAATTCGCAATTATCGCAAAAATATTCAGTCTCATTTATGGTCATAATAATCTTAATCAAATGATTATTAGCAAAAATAAAATCTACACAAATAATAAAGTTTCATACAATCATTATTCAACATGTTCTAATTTTCAACTGTAACGAACACCATTACAATGAAACGCAACTAAAAATCATATGATCACTGGTATACACAATCAATTGGTGTTATCACAACGTGCACAATTCATTTCAGTTGCAACTCCACATGCTTGATAAAAACAACAAAATATAAATTCCGTATAAGAACAGAAAGTAATACCCCTCAATTCAAACAGAATACATTTCTGTAACGAAATTCAAGTCACACACAACAGTGTTTAGATCATTCTCTACTGCGCTAACTCCGTATTCACTGTGAATTTAAATGAGACCAGAGCTACATCTGAACAGTGAAACAAGCACCGAAAACAAAAATCAATAAAATCCCTCAATGTTATGCGTGGAAAATTCATATTTTCATTGAAAATCCTAATGTTTATGTTTCCATGTTTTCATCATTGTTTAATGGAACCAAATAAGAAAAAATTTTTCATTCAAATTCACATTTAGACAATTTCATTTTCTGATTTCCGTTTCAAATAACTCCATTTACCAATACATTTTAGTTCATATTCAGTATATTAAGAATAAGAATTGATTTACAAAATGTAAAATAACAAAACCGATTGATTACAATTAAAAATGCAATAACAAATAAGGTCACACCGCATTTATTTCCAATTGCTCTCTCTTTCTATTAAAGTATCCAACAAATAATTTTCATTTTGTCATGATTCCATAATGGAAGAAAACGTAATAAGAACCATTTAAATTACGAATTTACTTTTAAGAAAACAATAGAATTTAATTTCCTAATTTGTTTTAAATAAATGTAAATACACTAACCATACAATATAAATTTAATAGTTTTTAATATTTCACTTCCTCACGTACACTACACACAGTTCTGGAGAGTAAAACAAGACACAAGCAAATAAATTCTCTTCTAAATTTCACTTTAACATTTTTATTATCTTTGCAAATTTTGTTTGCACACGCGAATTCCTTCAATTGTAACACACAAGTAATTGATTTTTTTTCTCGTATTTAACTTTCTGCGTACTCACAAAATGTAGTCACAATATCAAATGATGTACAAAAAGTGACCATCACCACAATTCGACCATATAAAAATGGTTAACTTTTATTTATTATTTAAGAAGCACAAAAATACAACGGATTTTCTATTGAGTTATCAACAATATATATAAATTAAATTTTTATACTCATAACCACCGATTGTACCGAGCAAAGCAGAGTAAAAAAACAAAGTAACTGATAGCGATAAGTGAATAAATAGTACTGAATACATTCAATATAGAAACCAGCTGAATGAGTGCGCCGCTCAATGAGCAAAATTGTATATAAAACCAATGTATTTTGTATTTTACATATTTTTACGTTATGGGAACGACATGAGCTGGTAGTGGGATACATTTTTGTAATTTTCCGAAGCGCCTGAGCGTTTATAGGCAACCAGTGTTTTATTATTTGGCCCACAGAAAATATTGTCCGTGTATTCGTTTAATAAAATGATAAATATTGTATACACTTCCAATTGAGATTAACCGCATTTAAATTCATTTTAGTTTATTTAGGCATTTCATATAAAGATACAAATATTATCTTTCAGGCAATAGTTCTTCCACTTGTACATATCTTATCGGTCAGTTAAGATTAAAAATTATTTAAAATGCACACCGTATCAACAATGATAATACCGCCACTGCGGGCCTAACATAACCATTACATGTGTAGTCAACAAGCGAAAAGAATTAAAGTAAAAAATAAAAAAATTATCTTTATCGTCTCCAACAGGGGGAACTCTACAGTGATATACACTGGATAGACATAGTTCTGGCTAATAAAAGATTGTAGATATTTTCATTACTTATTAGCGAAACGAACTAAAATATTATGAAGATATGAAAATCTGGGGTAATATGATGAACATCAATTTCACTGTAAATTTTGTTTTTGTTTTTTATGCTGTTCGGTATCCACAATGTTACATACCTGTATGTAACACTCATATGTTATATCGTGGTCTGGGTCAAAACTCTCTCGCTCTTGAGCATGTCTCAATGCTATATGCTATCTTAGGCACATAACCGCATAATTGTATAAATCAAAATGATTTGCAGACACTGCATAGACATTTTAGATTTGTTGTGCTATAATCATGATAACATCCATTTATGAATGCAACTGAAATTTCACAAAACTATGACTTGGTAGCCAATTTGCAATTTTAATCAATTAGTTATTGCAGTAACTCACACACAGTTAATATTCAGATTAAATCGATTTAACGTCTGTTTCGCTATTTACAACTAAACAATGTGAGATTACATTACTTCTGAATTTACTTTAGGTACAATTTTATCGTGTTTTTGTGTTTAGATTGGTTAAACATAAAAGGGCAGCAGTAATGCATTTTGAATATGGTAACTGAATACTTGGATTACATCCATAGTTCATTTAGAATGCATTTTATTTCCGCTAGCATTCTATTGTAAAGGAAACAAACAAATAAACAAATTGTAATCTTCATTTTTAAAATATTCCAAATGCGCATTATGATCAATTATCTAGTCACTATCTGCCAGAGATAACTGCTCAGGTAACATTTTAATTTTAAAGAATTAAAAGCAAAACACAATTAGTGTCTATGCAAAGTATTAATATTAAAAAAAAAAACGACTTCACTTCAACTGTAAAACCATAATTATGTTAAATATGTTTTTGTACTTGAATACATTTTTTCTTTTCTGAACAATTCCAGATTGTACATTTTGGTTTTAATAAAAAATGTTTTTATTATTGTTTCTTTAGCATAACTCTGGTTATGTACTGCCTATGATCATACAATAGAGTAAGAGCAACAAAAAAAACTTGATCTAATATAACGTACCGCAAGAAGAATTATAATATCGCAATTCATAATATTTTCATGGATTCATTCACATCAAATTATAAAAAAAAGTATTTCTCAATTATTTTAAAATAAAACCGCTATAAAATATTTATTATTTATAGTAAAATATACAAAATATTATGCATCATAATGTTACAGAGATGATTCACAAACTGTACACAATGTGTTTTAGCCAAACAGAATAAAATAATGAACAAAAACTATTAATAAAAACCGAGATAAAGTTAAAGACAGTAAACGTTAATCATTTTATTTTCATAAGGAAAATGAAAATCATTGTATAAAGGATTAATAACTAACTAACTAATAACGATAAAAATTAACGACACAATAATAGACTTTTAATTGCTATTAAATTAATGACCGAAATCAATTCCAAATTGATTATTGCTAAGGTAACAAATCATAAATTAAAAGAAAAAAATGTTTTCTTGATATACCAATTCCATATTCTCTACCATCAATTAATTGTTCTAAATTGTCTAGTCATTTTTTCTAAATTTTTGATACCGACAAGTTATTTCCATTAAAATTTTTCATGTAATCAGTTGAACATACAAACAACATAATCAACAAATATTAATAACAATACAGCACGCTAATCGATCCGTTTTTATTATTCAATAATAAAAATTTTTTTTATTAGAAATGTTTTTCAATTAGATTTGATATCTTTATATTGTCTGTAGTGAGTGGGTGAGACATAAGAGTAAACATGATAAATTCTAATTTCAAATTTCACGCAATTGAATCAATTTGATTAATTCCAGAGGGGTCACCCTACCAAATGTTCATAGAATATTATCACGACATGATTTCATCGTTCATCAATACTCACAATGTTTGCTGTCTATTTCTTATTTACTTCATATGACCAATTAGATATACGTACAATTAATGTATATACAAATCAATATGCAAATTAACCGCACATCAAATTACACACTCGAAAAATCACTGTAACTGATCACCTTGATTGTGACGTTTCATTAGAATTATTTACACTTTTTTTTTTTTATTTAAATTATACATGTACATTTTAAATTAACAATAGCTTGTAAACATTTGGTATCGAACACCAAAAAACACCATAAAATTATACGTTAAATATCTCAAGTTGATCACATCAGTTCTATAGCCAAAAAACCATATTCAATTAAATCTTTTTTTTTATTTTATAACATGAATACGCGAATTCATAATATGTTTTATTGATAACACAACAATTGATTTAATCAAAATCATTAATTTGTGGTTTCTTGATTGTCTTGTAATTGATTTTATTGTCACTCACATCAATATCAACTCAATCAAGCAACAGAAAAATTAATAAAATCAATCTGGTAACATTAAATGTGACCTGATCTACGCAATCACTCTGTTTTAAATGACATGTAACAATACACAACCGTTTTATGGTAATTACAATAGAATACTAAAATCAATTTTATCATACAAATGCATAATTCATCGAATGCATCAATATAACAAATACAACAGAAATCATTTAATTATTCGAATAACATAAGTATTGTGATATCAAGTCGTTATTTATAAATTTCAGACGTACACCGTCGTGTCTTGTGATGATAATAATTTTATTTTTTTTTTACTTTTGTGTGTCTACAGGTGATCCATACAGTTCTTATTCTATGAATATATACAGCGAAAATTAAAAAAAAAAACAGACACAGAAATTACTATGATAATTTTATGTACACAGAGTACAAACAGTTGGCCGTAATATCGGTTACGTAAATAGTCTGTTTAGCTGAATAGTAGCTGGTAGCTAGTATAACAAGTTCTTTTATTTTTGTGTATTTCACTGTTTATCTATTTGAACTTGATCATTGAATATCAGCTGTGGCCCCTCCAAATTTTTTATTTTTCCAGCCACACAATTATTTTAATAATTTTTTTCATAATAAAGGTTCACTATGGATACATACACATTAGTTAGCTCATAAATTCAATTCAATTCAAAAATAAATATTCAATCTACATAATATTATTATTCATCAATTAAAATAGAAAAAAAAATCACTTCAAATTAATTCAATTTTTCTTCAAAACTCATGAAAAACAATTATAAACAGATTTCTATGGTGTTCTGCATATGCATTAAACAGACACACAATATAGAATTTAAAAAGAAAGAAAAAAACCTACTTCAATTTAACGGTTGAAAGCCAAAAACGGTAACAAAATCAAATCAAAACACTAATTACAAAACATAAAAATAAAAATCATACACAAAAATTATTCATTAATTCCTTTGTGGATAAGCCAAACAGATAGAACCGAAAAAAAAAACAATTAAAGAGTTAAGTGAGAAAAACACAACAAATAACCCATTGGTCCAATATAATCAGTGAGACAGAGAGCATTAAAATCAGTGTTCATCTCATGGGTGCAACTGTCACTTTAAAAAAGTGATGATTTTGGTGCGATATGTTTGAATTATTCATAAATTAATGTTGCATGACCGATATACACTTTTTGTTTTAATTTAATTTTATTGACGAGCTTCATCGTAGCATGTGTATAGACACAAATTAAATGAAATTATATAGTTGGATTAAATTGAATTTTTAGCCGATATATGATGCCTGGTTAACATCAATGAACACGCAGAAATCCATTAGTTTATGTCACATGAAATGATTTTCAACTCGTTTATTTATATCTAGTAAATGCAATAACTTGAAAATGCAATCAATAATCAAATGAAGTGGCATCATCTCGTACACATTTAAATTGCATTTATTAAAAATATGACGTAAACCGTTTAAACGAAATTACAAGTTCATATGTTGTAACGCATTCTCTTAACAAAAGCCTCAAGCCAGAAAAAGCTCTCCATTAAACGCCGTACTATAGGCAAACACAAATTATTTTTTTATTAATTTCACTCATGGCTTACGATCGCCGACATTTATTTTATTTCAGAACCTCCGATTGAAAATTGAAAATAATCAAATCGTTACATCTGTTAATTGACAAATCAAGTAGCATTTCAATGGTAACTTGATAATATATCGATTTAAATTTTAAGTTACAACGCAAATTGGTTGAAAATTCATGGCGAATATTACTGGAATTCTTCTCAAATACCGCATACATGTGCATAATGGTAGATTATCAAAAGGATCAAAAAGGAGTAGATATTTTCAGTTTAAAATTACATAATAAATCTGCATATTTCCTTAAATCATTTCCTTCACGTCCATTAAAAATCCGAGCAATACAAAACGAAACGAAACGTTTATAAACAGTAAATAATATTGATTATAACATCCAGTAAATGAATGAGAATATAAACATTAATTATAATTATTGTCCCGCATAATACCATAATACAACTTAATTGAATATGAACGTAATAATAATTTAATCGTAAGAAAAACAATATAAAATGATTAACTGCATTTTACTCCTACTAACCGAAAAAACTTGACTGTTTTAATAAAACTACAGAAGATAGAATATAATCCAAATGGAAGTAAATGATAATAATCGAATGTGAATACCACCCATTGCTTAACTAAAGGCGGCAATTGCCATCGAATATAATTCATAACGGAGCCACAGTAAATCTTGAGTTTACACTACACCGTTTACTTTCATACAATCACCGTACCATACCTCATTACAGGAGGCCACACAACACATAATATCCCCCTTGCTAAAGTCGGAAGGCCGTATTCACATGAAAAATTGAAACTTTCCTATTGTGTTCAGTTTGTTACAACATAAATCATTTACGACATGATACCGAATAAAAATACACACATAAATACAAAGACTCAAAGAGCAGGATAATAGAGATGCACTTCACATCAGACACATTTAAAATTTGCAGACACAACGGTTAAATCCTTCTACTATTATTCCTTTTCTTTGTTAAATAGACAGAAAACGGCAAAAAAAAAAAAAAATAAACTAAAGAGAGAAAAAAGAATGATTGTTCACTTGAAATAGAGCTTTAAGGTAAAAATGATATTAAGAAAATATCAACGGCGTCTCTATAGTATCCAAATGGGAAGGAATAAACTGTCTAACGAAAAAGATTTATTGGATACTCTTAATGGTAATGCAACGCGACACGCTACACCACTTAAAGGCATATAATGTAATGGCATTAAATACAAAAAAAAAAACAGAAAAGTAGAAAAGAAAGACAAAAAATGGTTAATAGAATTTTAAAATGAGTTTACGGTTTCAATTAATAACACAATTTGATATACCACAAAGAATCAATAATGAATTTCTCATCTACATAGTTCCAATTTATATTAAAATTTCATTTAAGAATGATGAAGGACCCTTTAAAACCACTCGGGTCTTATAACTAAAAGTCAAGATAAGTCACGTACATCTTAAGCCACTTATTTTATGGTTTTACATTCTTTTTTTCAAATGTTAATTAATCTTCCAAACAAAGATCATGAACAAATAATTATTTACAATTACACCCATATAATCTACTTACAAGTAAAAGAAGCATAGAAAGGATACATGCTCTTACAAGTCATTCACCGTATCAATACATCTCAATAAATACGAAAAGCACAGTACACAGTTGGGCCAATGTACCTAAAGTATCGCCCCCATCGTGCAAGAGAATCACATTTTAATTTATGTACATCTGTTAAAAACGTTCTACCCATTTTGCATTCACAATCTTTGATTAAACAAAACTGAGATTCAGATGTGCATATTTAACGTAAAATCATTTAAAAAATCAAAACTCTATCAGTCTGTATATAATAAATCGAAATGGCATAAAGTATAAATACGATCGGAAATTTATGTAAATCAAAATATCACTGATATAAAAACAGAAAAATTTATAATTAAAAATCTCTTATCGTTGAATTGGAAAACTGGAAAGAATAAAAAAGTAAACAACTAAAATATTCAATGTGTAGGAAATGAAGATGATTAAAAACAGTGAATAATCAGTTCAATCGATTGATAACTATTGAAATGGAAATAGTCTGTGGATTAATTAAGCTTCTGCATTCCGAATATTACATAGTTCCAGTTAATTCATTTATGAATTTATCTATCAAAGACATGATTTAATCATTTTGCAAAACCTAAAGAATCATACGTTATGAATTATTAGTCCAATCCGATCAGATATCACTCTAATTCATTAAAATTTAATTTACAAAGTTCCATAATTCCAATCATATAGTTCAAGCATACATCTTTATCACTGATAGTCTAATCGTATAGTTCCTGACTGTTCATTTCTTTTTTATCCAAAAGTATCATACATTCATTCAACAATCTCATACCATTGATAATGTTCTACTTTTTCAATAACGATTTTTTTTTAAATTCTAAATGAAAGTACCATCATCATTCATTTTATCATAGTGCAATGGATAAAGTTGAAAAATTTACAATTTCTGTGGACGCAAAATAAAAAATTCGTTTTTATTCAATGGGAATAATCATTAATGCATCAACTTTTGATTCAACTTTGTATAGACAATTCTTTTTTTTTTCTCGTATAATCATTATCAATGAATAATATTCCATTACAGATACAAATATAGAATGAGTTAAATGGGAAAAAATACGGAAATTCTGTCTAAACAAACATGTAATGAATTACATTTCGATTTTCTACCACAAAAATAACGATTTATTGTATCAATTCAATGGATGGATTAAAACGTTGGCAAATCATTTTATCAATGCTTTTTATACGATCTTCATTGAAAAGCGGTTTTTCGTGGAAATTATGAACTGAATGAAGAATTCAAACCGCAGACTAGATGTTATCAGCTGACAATAATTACATACACACTTATAAGCTCAATAGAACTCACACTTCATTTAGATTAGAGATTTCAATTTCAATTTCAATTTGTACGACTTTTTTTCTATCACCAGAATCTTGTTGATTTAGAATCATCAGATAAATGAAAATCTATTCAAAATTCATTTAATAGATGATTAGATGTGAACATTCTTAATGGATGGATTAGAAATCATATAACATAAGGCTTCACAACACAATTGAAGTGATAAAATTGACAGATTTTAATTAGACTATATGCGTATCGTCTTTATAACATGAAATTTTCTCCAACTGAATTCACACCCTCTCAATATGCCAACTTAATTGAATCACAAAATTTTCATTCAACGTCCACCAATAACTCACAGAAGAAAATAAAAGAAAAGAGAAAATCATTCAACAATCCGAAATTTAAATAAGACGAACAAGAAAATCTCTTCAAACTCAATATAATCAATTATCACTTGAACTCATCTTATTATAAGTATATCTGCAATGCACTTCTGCATTTGATTTGAATAAGAATAATACACTGCTGGTAAACTATTATTCTGTTCTGTTCATCAATAATTTTCATCGATAACTGATGTCATAGGATGCAAATAATCGAGATAAAAAACAAAATATCAATGTAGGAATTATATAACGAAAATTCTATACAATAGAAATTACATTTGAATTGTTACAAAGTATAATCATTGATCCATGAGTTGTAAATCAACGGTGTTAATATTTTCTGAAATTTTCACTGGAGTTTCATTGATGTAAATAATCATTCTTCATTAATTACTCTATAAAGTTGATTAATATAATTCTATTTAATTATATTCCGTATACGTATGTAAAAGTAACCATTCTGTATGTGAAATTTCAGTTAAGTCTAATTTAAGTCATTTCGAAGATTTTAAGTATTTTGTTATACCTGATGATTCAAATAAATTCTTCCTTAACGAATTGTAAATTTTTATTTCTCAATGTGTCAAGTAGTAAACAATTTAAATTATATTGTTGTATTACTGACAAGTACTTGAATAGAAATGATAAAATTGATAACCGTATATTATAACAATAAGCCAATTTCTTCAAGATAAAACATTATCTACTGTAATTACCGCTAACATATGTGTAAAACGTAAGGAAATATCTTGTAAACTTAACGCAATAACACAACTTTCCATTAACTGATATATTAATATGACATGGTTTTTAAGAGGCAATTAATTGTGATCCTGGAATGTGGAAATCCAAAATAATTTAATAAATATATTTTTATCAGAGGAAAACACCATACAATTATGTCGTGTTTCAATAAAAAACTGGCCAGTTATAAAAATGAGAATTTCTTATCATGTGAATACAATTTGATTTTAACATTTTAATAAATTAGTTGATGAATAATTATTATCTTGATAATGAAAATTAATTATTTTATTAGTGTATTATATCTTGGATACTTTGCTTTATCAGAGGTAAACGGTTGCAAATTAGAAGGTGTACCAAAACCAAAAACAGAATATAGAATAAATATAGAATTTTTGTTAAATTATTAGAAACTATTGATCTCATTGTATTATGAGACATTGTGCATAGATAGTGTAACATTTATTACAAATGAACTATATCCATTCTGGAAAAACGGTGGACAGGATTACATTGATATTCATCTAATTCCATATGGCAAAGCATTTGTACGTATGAAATCGGTAGTGCCATTTTATAGACATTACATGTGTTACAATTACAGCATAAATTAGTTGCTGATCAAACTTATTTAATTGATTGTCAACATGGACCAAATGAATGTGCCGGAAATCGTGCTCATGCTTGTGTTATTAACGCTGAAGAGAAAAATCGGGCTATTGATATTATTGCGTGTGCAATGCGTTCAACTGCTACAGACTTAAATAAGGTAACTTTCAGACAATGCCAAATTAATAAATTCATTCTATGTAATTGATTGACAATTAAATTTTAGTGCATTGAGGAAAACAATGGTAATGTGAAAGCCGTTGATAAGTGTATCTCAACTAAAGGTGATAAGTTATTGGCAGGATACGCTGACGAAACTTATAGACTCAAAAGACTTTATTTTGTACAGACAATAGGCATTAATAACGTAGGAAATAAAAATTAATTATGATTTCCTTTAACAATATACCACAAGTATTTTCTAATTCTAGATAACTGACCAAACACTAAGCGACAATTTAAGGGAAAACTTTAGCTGTACGATAATCAATAAGTTGAAAAATTTAACATTATAAACTGAGAATATATCCAATTGTAAAAATATTGTTTTTGTTTGTGTCTTTTGGAACCGAAATTTTATGTACATCCAACAAAATAGTTAAATAAAGGATCATTATTTTATATAAACTGAGAATATGAATTCAATAAATTGAATCAGCACTATGAAATCTCTTCTATTGTATAATTGGTAGTGTTAATTGTATATGGTTGCCTGATAATCAGGAGTTATTATAATTATTAAATTGTCAAATTGCCAAGACATTACAATTTTTGAAGAGTCTTTGTAAAAACTATCGAATTACTTTTCACTTCGTAAATAATAATTTTAATATTAATCCGACTATTAATAGTGTAGAATAATAATTTGTATTCAATTAATATTAATATTGAATTTATTTAAATAAAATCACTATAAATTAACTATAAAGCCCATGATAAATATAAATTTATAAAAAAAAAACGATTCAAATAATGGATCATCTGAACTGAAACGTTTCAAATAATTTATCCAGACAAAGATCACTCGACCTAAATTGTGCTTAAAATCAGTCAAATGATTCAATACACGTGATAATTTAAATAAAGCCGAGATACATTTTTATCTGAGTAGGACTTAGGATACAGTGAACCATTTAATTGAAATTGATTTCACAATGTGAATGAATTTTTCTTTAGTTGTAGAATAAATGATTGGCAACCATTAATCCGAATCATTCAGTTTACTTATGGTTTCGTTTACACTTTTTGAATGTATTAATTACTTTACATACAAAATATTTAAAATATAGAACCCACCAGTTTCAATAGTAAACTTGATATAAAAATGAGAACTTGTTATGTTTGTAATTTCAGTTTGTTTTTAACATTTGAACGAATTGGTTGACGAAATAATGAAATTTTATTACCTTATCGGTTTATTATCCATTGGCTTGTTTGCCTTATCGGGGGTAAATGGCTGCAGTTTAGAAGGTGTACAAAAACCTAAAACGGTGTGTTTGGTTTAGTTATAAATTTTCAATTAAACAGAATTACTAATTTTATATTTTTAATTATTAGAAACTTTTGATCTCATTGTATTATGAGACATTGTGCCCAGATAGTGTAAGATTTATTACAAATGGACTATATCCATTCTGGAGAAATGGGGGAAAGGATTACATTGATATTCATCTAATTCCATATGGCAAAGCAATTGTACGTATGAAATTGGTAGTGCCATTTTATAGACATAACATGTGTTACAATTACAGTATAAATTAGGTGCTGATCAATCTTATTCATTTGATTGTCAACATGGACCAAATGAATGTGCCAAAAATCGTGCTCATGCTTGTGTTATTGACGTAGAAGAGAAAAATCGGGCTATCGATATTGTTGCGTGTGCAATGCGTTCAACTTATACAGACTTAAATCGGGTAACCTTCAGCCAATGTTAAATTAATACATCCAATCTTTATAATCGATCGAGAATTAAATTTCAGTGCATTGAGACAAACAATGGTAATGTGACAGCCGTTGATAATTGCATCGCAACTAATGGTGATAAGTTATTAGCTGGATATGGTGATGAAACTTACAAACTTAACGGAATTAGTTTTGTTCCAACAATTGCCATTAATAACGTAAGTAGTTACAACCAATAGAATTGCATATTCTAAACAATAATCTTAACGATTCACATTTTTTTCTGATTTCAGGAAGTTGATTATGATCTACAAAATGATTTATTATTCAAGTTTGGCTGTACGATAAAAGAAAAGTTACAAAATTTAAAATGAAAAATTTGAAATTCTTTAGTAAATAAACTGAAACTCTTCTCGGTTAAATGAGAATAGAGAAACCAAAATAAACACTTTTGTCTCTTTTTTAATTTTGTTGATTTCGTAGTGTGAAATATTGAATGGGACAAGGTAAATAAAACTGATAAACAATTCCGGATAAAAATTAACACCTCCAATAAATGTTGCTATTTATACACCCAAAAGATGCTTAATTGCTTTTAAAAGTATGTTTACAATTATATTTGTACACAAATAACATTTAAGTACTTGAAACGAACAATTTATTCTCAAATAAATGTGGGAAAAATGTATATGAATTGTTTTAAAATTAAATTACATTGACTAGAATTGTTTGATCATCAGATATGATCAGAAAATATTCTCAGATCAGTTAATTTGAATCAATGAATAAAACGTACCGTTAAACGATGAATTAATTTGCATAATATCAATTTAAGCTCGATCATCAAACATGTTAACATTGATATTGTGATATCAGGTTCATTAACCAATCATTTGAAGACCAAAATAGATTACTCACCGACTACAGAATACATTGGACGAGAAAAGACATTAAACTTTCGATGCGTTCACACTCAATCTATCGCTTTCATTTAGAAGAAAATTAATAATATTAAGAGTCAATTGTCGAGTCACTTGGCAAAAACAGTAAATGGAAGAATATTCAACTTTTGTATGATCACGTTTAGGAATAGGAATCACTACTTTATAAGTGCTTCAACATAATCAATTGTTATCAGTGACAGACTTCTATTATTAGATGGAATATATTAAAATTAAATGCGGTAAATTATAATAAACGTTTGGTGGAAAAGTTATTTAGATTATTATTTTTAACTGAGTACTGAATGTTGGCTAATAAACTACTAATAGAAATTTAATTACATTGTGGTATTTCCCTATGTTAAATGGCAAGATCTTAAGGTCAATCAGTCTGGCAGGATTCAGATCTTCGAACAAAATATTCATTCTGATGGAATTAATCAATTTGAGCAATAAAATCGAATGTGTTATATTGGCGATTGTTACATATACAAAACGTGCAGTAGATTTGTTCCGTATGACGAGAAGTAATATTATAATAATTACTAATTACCTATTGATAATTGATTTGGTTGCAGCGATCTGAATCGATTAGAGTCCTCCATTTCAATGGGACAATGGATTCGCTATATTATTATAACATCCATTGCCATATTGTTATTATTCACTAAAGCACTAATTTGAGAATAACTAATTTAATTAATCACATTATTTTTTAAAAAATTGAAAAACATATAATTATTTGCATTATAACAAATAAAATATCTTCATTTTAGATTCATTTTTATTACAAAATATTTCAATTGAACAATAATCAAACAGATCTCAAATCCCTTTTTTATAATTTCTCTAATCATCTATATGTCTCAAAATGACATAATTAAATATTCAATAATGATTAACAAAGCAAAGCAACTTTAATAATTATAATCAGTGTGAATATATTAAGTATCTTGAGAATATATTAATATATTATGCTAAGCCATATTATAGTATCTTTTGTTATTTACTCACGTTCCACTTCATGATAAAAATGAACAAGAGCACGCGCGACTACGATTGACTCCGACGAACTGTCAGATTTTGGAACAAGAATTATTCCACAAAAAGAGTTGTCAAAATATTCGTTCCATTGTGTTCCAACTTATTTACCGCCTTTTCATCAATACCATAGGTTTGTTTCTAAAAACTCTTATATCTTCGCATATTTCTTCAAGACGTGTTACATGGCATATAGTGAATGAAATTTTCTGTCGTTTACACCTTTCTGCATTTTGCTTCTTTCTTCAATTTGATTCAAGAGTTCGGAAAAAAGTCATCATTTTACCGGAATAATCGGACATACACTGGGTGCATTTTTATCAGATAAAGAAATTTTTTTCGGGTAGCCTACTTAGCTTTTCAAAGTTTTTAATAATTAAAAGGAAGTAAATTGCAATGGATCTGTTCGTGGTTGATACCACGCCAAGTGAATTAGTGGAAGCACCGAAGCCGAAATTCAATCGAGCAAAAGGAAAATTTAAGACAGCATCATCCCACGTGGAAGCCAAGAGCCAAAAGGTCGAAGACGAAGGTAATTATCACGTATTAATTGAATAAGAACTTCGCCTTTGAATAAATTGCGAGAATCCTGGTGGATTGTTGCGACCCTCCAAAGGCAAGAGTGAAACGATCCTTTCATTAATCCCCGACTATGCCCATATGCAAAGTTGGTTTCATAGAAAAGGAGACATACCACCACGTTGCAATCAATTGTAGTTCATTATCATTTTACCAATTTTATTCTATATCTTTCAGACTTCCTTGATTTTGATGTGAGTAAGTTTTTACCCAATGAAAATGATAAGAAACCAAGTGCCGTAGAACAGTCAGTGAACAATTTCTGTAAATCAATGGGCTGGAATAAAGATGGCACAAAGAACAAAAGATCATTATTATCTCGAGATGATGAATATGACTCCGACATGGAAAAAGAATTGAAGAAGAAACTACAGTCAGATATAGACAAGTCAGTCACTAAAAATTTAATCAAAAAGAAAGCAATACCCAACTACGGACCCGAACATTTGGCCAAAATCAAGAAGGTGTGTATCAACTACCAGTTACTAAGAATAAATTACAAATTAAAAACTGATGAGATATTCGACATCTTGAAAGAGTACTTGCGCCGCACAACTATTAGACTCACATCCAGTTCTTGTCCACTCGTTGAAATCTTAGAGATCTTGGTAAAGAGTTCCAATTTCTTTGTAAGGCCAGCGAGACATTAGCTCGATGGTAGTTCTGTTATTAACCTAATTTATGGTCAATAATAGCTGCCAAACGAACACATATTAAACCTCAATGGATGAATTTATAACTGGATTCAATCATTATCTTTATATTAGTTGTGCGGAGAACAAGACTCGAGGAAGATACTTTAGTAATCTGATTGTCTTTGTCAACTTGTTGTAGTCGTATTAATAAACTATATTTTCTATCATCCATCATTTTATTTGCAGTTGGAACGAGAGAAAACAAAAGGATCTGATTGGTATGGATTACCTGCAACAGAAGTAACTGAAGAAATTGGCAATGATTTGAAATTATTACAAATGAGATCGGTCTTGGATCCCAAGCGATTCTATAAGAAGAACGATTTAAAAGTAATCCCGAAGTATTTCCAGGTATGCAATTGTGTAAATTCCTGAAAGTATAAATAAATTGTAATATGTTTTCATTTATTCTGCTATAGATTGGTCAAGTAATGCACTCACCATTGGATTATTATAATGAACGTGATGTTAGGAAAAATAAGAAATCATCATTGGTTGAGGAACTCATGAAAGATGCTCAATTCCAACGATACAATAAAAAGAAATATAAGGAGGTAATGCACAATAAGCGCACTCTTAATGGTTTCAAAAAGGCTGTTATGAAAGTTCAAAAGTATCGAAAACTGAAAAAGATAAAGAATTGAATGTTATTCGGCTAATACTCGATGTGATATAGTTCCCTGGAGGGCAATTTTACTCTTTCTGAATGCGAGATTCGACTTCGCATTAATAGACAAAGTTACCTGAGATAATTGTAATTAGATTTTATTTGATTCATATGAAGTAAGTCATTTTTACGATGTATGGCGCATAATAATATTATTGTACGAAAATAAAAAAAAATTTGAAAATTTAAGTGTTGAACGTTTTATTAGTAATTTTGAGACCAATTGCAGTTTATTCCTATTATGGGTGACTCTGTCGAAATTACCAGTCTTCGCCAGGAATGGCAAAACCAACAGGAACACATTGGCCGTATGCAAAATGAAATTTGTAACATGAGAAAGTAAGTAAACCTGTCCGCCTTTCATCCAAATTGCTGTTGTATTCAAAATTATTTTCGTTTACTTATTAGACAATTATCAATGCAAAGTAAATTTTTCTCTCAAATGGGTTCTACGTTGGGTCTTATGTTGTGGAATTATTGTAAAGACGCTGATATCAATTTAATACTAAAGGACGTAAGAATATTTTAGCTCTGTTCTCACTGAATTATTTAATTCTATACGCAATTCATTTTTAGTTAAAGACATTAAAAGATTTGTTAGAAATTGTGGATAGCTTGTTGAAGGTCTACGTAAAATGCTTTCAGTTTGAAACACATCCGATATTCAAGCAATCAAATAAGGAGATGGACGAACTAAAATTGATTTTGGCTCTCATCGGTGTCGTTACCAATATCACTACTCATCCGGAAGGCAGAATTGTAATCCTGCAAGAAGAGTTTGGCTTGAGATTCGTTAAATCAATAATTTCGACTTATGAACAGATAAAGAAGCCTCATATTCTACAAAGGTTTATCTAGAATTTATTGATCAATCTACATGTAATAATGCATGTTAATTGTTTTAGGACTGTTTTAATGATGATAACCAACATAAGCATGAATCAAAAAGGAGTTACACTATTTCTGTCCAATGTCAATTATCTTGTTACATTGATTGATACTGTCAACTTAAGAAATCATCCCGAAATTATTTCGCTTGGCTTAAATGCAATTAACAATGTCCTAACCGCCAATATTCCTGAAGAAGTCCTGGAATCGGTAGTAAGAAAGGTAAGCAGCTACATATCAATTAGTAGTAAGGTTCAATAAGGTAACGTTTCTCTTATTTCAGTTACCCACAAATCAAATTGAGAGTCTAACTACCACCGAATATACCGACATTAGTCGAGCTGCCACCTTAATTTGTGAACAAATTGCCAAAATTAACGCTTGATAACTGAATTGATAAAAAAAAAATCGGCTAATAAATTTCTTATGAATGCTTTTATAATATTTTAAACAAAAACTTTTTTATTCATGTGAAAAATTACCGCCACCATAAACGGTAACAGAAAAATCATAAAATGAATTTTAAACTCTTCGGATGAATTACAAAGATCGTAGTCGCATAATACACAAGTTGATGTTGTTAGAATTGGTTTCTGATGGATAGCTGTGTGTTGAGCAATTAAACAAGAGGTGTCGAACTCACCCATACAACCCCGTACTGCCACAGTAGTATAGTTCTTAGGGGCATCTGTCTTATTAGCATTATTGGTATTCGCAGCAACTGCTATAATGTCCATAACTGCTTTTCCGCACATCATTGGTTTATTGGAAATAGCCGAGCAATCCTTTAAGCAATTCTAATTAAGCAGAATATAACAAAGGTGTATATAATTTATTACTCACTTCTACTGCACTGTTGCGGTTAATAATACAATCCGTTGTTGAAGTTGAATCACATTTGTAACACCTTAAACAATCACTTGGTCCAAGAACTAGCAGCAGTAAAAGTACTTCTGAGGAGATCTGAAATGCTTTCAACATATTGCTTTCACTTTATAACAAAATGTATTCTGTCTCACTATTTAGTTTATATGCAACTAATTAGTAGATAGTTAGACAAATTATAATATGCCTATAATTATTACATGTACATGCCCCATTGTATCCAGAAATAGGTCGGATATTAAATCGTCGACTAAAACATGAGATTCTTCTTATGGAGTATAGTTTTGTCGAGCGCTTGAATATAAGTAATTGCAAATCAATGATATCCGGTCTTTATTTTATTTAATATTTGACCCAAAAATAAGCATCTCGATTTCAATGAAGAATTATCGACGTATTCCTCAAAATTTTAACGGTGAAGTTACTTTGAATTTCATTGAATTTAAAAATATTTTGGCGCAAATTTGCTAGTGCAGCCACGTGACGTTGAGATTAAATTTGGGACAGCAACAAAATGCTTGCGAAATATTGAGGTTAGGTGACAAAAGAATTGTTTACTTTTTGATAAAAAGAAAAATTTATTGAATGAAGAATTAATTGCCGAAATCAAATGAAATTGTAGTTTTGTTGTTCAAGACAAAAGGTATTAGTGAGTATTCAAAATGACGCCTGCAGACACAAATTGGGACGTGGATAAGTACCGGCGCGATTATGAGAGTGATGAACATTGGATGTTGAGGAAATCGTTTATTGAGACACATAAAGATCAGTTTCCAGAAGATGATATTGTTCGATTGGCTCAAGTGTTCATAAACGTTGAAATATTAGGCTGTAAATATCATGATAAAGTGATGACCAAGGTAGCACTGTTAGCGAAGGACGTGGACGCGATTCGGGAATACCGAGAAGATCGAGTGGGGAAACTGAAACGGACATTCGTAACCGCTTCAGATGCCGCTGGAGCCAAAGTAAAAGGTAGAAATGCTAATTAATATCACTGTGAGTTTATTGTGGGGTGCTTATGATTGTCGAGAACAATATTTTTTATCAATAATTCTCTTTTGTAGGTGCTAAAAGTGCAGTTCCATCGAAGCCAACCGGCTATACTCAATTTGTCAAATCAAGCGAACAGTTTACATCCACAAAACCAACCACTAGTTTTTCAAGTGAAGAACCTTTATATAGAAAACCGAAAATGGAAAGCCACGAAAAAATGAATGAGGAAACGAATCCTCTAATTAACTTTAAATATGGAAATTTTATACTATTTGATAGTCCTACAATTAACAATACAAACGGTTTAATAAGTCACTCAGCAGGAAAATCCAAATGTATATTTGAAGTAAAATATACCACAAATGAAGATTCGATGTAAGTATATTATATACTACGTATGTAGACATTTCTTATACAATATCGAATTCTCTGAATATAGAGAATGTGCTGTATTCATAGACAATACATTAGTAGCGAAAGCACTTGATGTAACTAAAAAGAAAGCTTATGAAGAAGCTATAAATAGAGCATATCATGAACTAAAGGGTCACTGTTACACCATAAAGGTAATTTATATTTTCATTTGCTCTCATAAAATAATTAGTTTTACTTTCAATGTACCTATTAATTTTAGATAAGATCGGATTACCATGTTTCAGTTGACAAAGAGATAAAAACGGAATCAGAAGAATTAAATAAAATCGAATGTGATAATGTGGGCTATAAATTGATGAAAAATCTGGGATGGTCTGGAGGTGCTTTAGGTAAAGGCGGTATTACTGAACCGATTCAAGTTACCTTCAAAGGTGACCGCAAGGGATTTGGAATGGAATCAAGTGGTGTAACCAGAGCATTTATTGATAAATATAATAAAATTTTAAAGGACTACATAATCGACAATAATCAAGTATACGATTTGATTTTCTCAAAAGACTTCTCGAAAGAAGAACGTGCTGAACTTCATAAGTATGACGACTAATGAGTAATTAGAAAACAGATTATAAATGCAGCTCTCTTTTTAGAATTGCTAGGAAATTACAGTTAAAATCACAAAGCCATGGTAAAGGTGATGACAGATATTTAAAGATCAGTAAGAAAATTGATGGAATTTTCATATTAATGGATATTTTAAACAACGGCGAATTTGCCAAAAAATATGAGGCGATTCCACCAAGACAATTATCAAATTAAAAATATACATAACCAACAGACAAAATTATGTTAATCTATTCAATTGGCGAAATCATTTCAATATAAATGTGCACATCTGTAATATAATATTCCTAGCTTAAGTACATTTATTTTTATGATTCGTTAAGTGAAATAATATTATTATGTTATTGTTTATTTAAGGCATACCCATTAATGCAAATGAGTATAAGTTGTGTTGCGAATGGTTAAGTCATAATCGGATTTCTGTTTAAATAACATTTGACCTAGTGTTAAGACGAATTTTGAATACAAAGATTTTTATCAAGCAAAATTATGATCTTTGTATTTGGTATTGAGAATTGACTAAAACTGAATATTGTCAAAACACATTATTTACTACTAACATTAATATCGGACTTGGCTATTGGCTGACCTCGGTGTTAAATACTATGAAATCTTAGTTCGGTACTACAGTACTATACTAGGGGATTTAATCAAATCCAGTTTCAAAATTTTCAACAATTTTAAGACGACCATTGGTCAGTCAACATATTTCTTTCTTTCAGTGAAAAGTTTTCTATCACCTCTGTCAAGTTAATTAGCATAGAAGAACTGTAAATGTAAGTATATTTGTTTAACTATTCAACAGGTTTTTATTCAGTGTGATTTATGATAACTCGTGTATTTAATTAATTAATTTAATCGCTGTTGTTTTGTATGTTATAAAGAGAAGATTTTTAATGTATGTTTTGTGTTTTATTAGATGAATTTTATTTCCACCAATTGGTTAACCGAAAGAAAACAGATTTAGTTTATAGATTTTTCAATTTTTTTAATTTACACTATAATTTATATTTAGTGATTCAATTGCAACGAAAATTAAATTAAATTAAGATTTGGCTAGACTCATAAAATCTAGAATCTGTTATCGGTTTTTAAAATCATTACATTTAACTGTTAATTACGCAAAAATTCATATTTGTAATGAATGAAAAACAAAAAATGTTTATTTCATAAGTGAAACAACATTAATATGTTTCATTGAGATTACACAGTTTAAATCTGAATATTTTAGAAACACATAAGAATAACCGATTATATAGAATCTTATTTGATTCAGATGTCTGTCGTCAGAGTAATTATCTCGATCGAACTGGGAATACCGGTGACAGTTGAGAGCAGCAATATAAACATGTTATTAATTACGGTTTATTATGTTTATTCTCTTTTAGATTCATATACATAACTGAGTGATTCATTCAGCCATCGTATCGCTTTATTCTTCTATGTGTTAAGTCGCAAATTTTCGAGCATAGTAGAAATTGTATACTGGAGCTCGTTGGATTTTACATGACACTATCTACTATATTCGGCGGAGTTCAGTAAATAAACTATATTGGAATTACGAAATTTACAACGATATAACGGCTGACGTTCACCCATATACCTGTGTCTAGGTGGAAATACAAAGACCGGCATACGAAATCGACCGAATTTATGAAAATATAAACAACAATATAATTTTCAGTAGCGGAAAAATGAAAACGTTAAAGAGAAATCATACATCAGTAGTGTGCTGGTAACTATCCAATTCAGACCAAATTTATTTCTTAAGCAATTTTACCAAATTTCTATAAACCGAAAATTCGTTAACGCAATTACGTGAAGAATAAATTTTTGTGGATCGATTAAAAGAGTTTTATAGAGTTTTTAAATACAATTGCAAGGTCAACAGGTATACTTTAATTCAAGGTATTGTAAATTATTATTGGAGTATTGTTTCGTTTACTGGAATTATATAATTTTTATCTTACGTGGTGCATAAGTTGCGTAGTTATCTTACTGATTCAGTACAACTGAATGAGAGAAATTCCAATATTAAATTTTTTTTATCACTTGTATAACTTGAAACAGTGACACAACAAAAAATTCAATTGTTTTATATTATCGCTACCTGCATGATTTTAATTAATTTATTTTAAATGAGAAATTATAAAGTTCAATGAACCAATGATTATTAATATCCATAATTATGTGAAAATCATTGTAACATTTACATGACGCGACAAACAAAAATTCAACGGAATTGTCTGAGCCATTTGAATGTTAATCGAATTAAAGAAATTGCGAATCAGTGTGGAGGACTCATATATCTTATCAATAATATTTTCGCTACTAATATTTATTTATAAATTTCACCAACAAGTTTTAATATCTGAACATAACTGTCATCTACAGAATTTTACAGGCGGTTAGATTTATTTAATTTGTTCATTTCCACACATATCTGATATGTTGACTAAATTAATATTTCCCGAGAAGAAAAGTGATTCTTTTAAAGATAAAAATTTTCATTCTTCCATGATTTATGTCTACCGACAGTGTATTCAAAATATTTAGTATTTTTTCGAGAAGTATGCACTACGTAGTTTGATTAAAATCGATTAATCATTTTAAATAGTCGAAAATTTTAACTACAAATTAACTGTTTAAAAGTGGATTAGATGATGCATTTAAGTTTTCATAACAACAATGTTTTAAATGTCGTTTTATTTTCAATTTAATGCTGTTTATTGGCAACAAAACTGATGTAATTAAATTTATTACAAGAGATTTTTGTGGTTGACAGGAAAATTAAATTAACAAGAAACATATTAATGGCCAACTATAAATTATCTTTAGGTTTGCAACAGCAACTATATTAATTGCTTTCGCATCAGCTGGTACAATACCAAATCGTCCTGGTGGTGCTGGTGGTATAATTGAACAAGGAAGCGTTGGTACTAATCAGAATAAAGGTGACAGACGTATAATGGCAGCCGCTTTTGCAAATGCTGGTAAAGTTAAGGGATTGGAGATCTGGCGCATTGAGGTGAGCAATAATGGGTTTTTTCTCACACTCTATTCTTCCAGTTTAATGTAGGAAGTTAAAATACCGTGAAATTTATTTGCGTTTATTTTATCTTACTCACTTCTTGAATGAGTCATTCAATTATTGTAATACAATTTTAACAATAGTTAGGCATTGAGAAAACAATAAATGTGTGTCCAATTATCTGAATTGGATTGGTGGTTTCCTAATATCAATATCATATGATTAATTCGAATTTGATAAAATGAAAAATGTTTTTTGGCAAATTGTTCTATTTGAGTGATAACGATGAACTGTAATCAGTCATAATTTCATAATTTTTGAAGTGTTCGTTTCAACAATGTCAAAGACCATAAAGCCCCGGCGTTTGTGATATTCATAATCTGATATGAATATTGAATACTTTTTCCTTGTGCCACGATAGATAGAAATAACTTTTGTTCAGTGTAAATTGTTTAGATTTAGTCGTACATTAGTCGCAATAGAATGTTTATAGCGGTTTCCCTAAATCGGTTTTTTGATGTAAATCTAAATGTTGGTTATTTGAAATTAGAAAAAAAAAACATTGATGCTGTAAAACACCAATTCCGTGATATATTATACATTGTACACAGTTTACAACACGGGAGTTTGGGTCCATTTATTCAAATAAAATGACTGGTTAATGATTAGCATATGGTTATAGTATGTTGCCCAACATTAATTTCACATCACTCTCACTGGTTTTAATGTGAAATCGATGATATTCTTATGATGTTTTTATTTAGAATTCTACTTGAATATTTGAAATGTAAGCTACATTCAATCACACAGTAGATGGAATTACTTAAAAGTATTAACAAAAAATTATTGGAGTATGACATGTAATTTATTCTACTATTTATGGATTCTCATTTATCTCTGTTTAATGGTTTGTTACCGATATTACGGTTATACGCTCATCACTAGTAATTTATCTATCAGTCTATGTGTCCAATATTGTTTATTTATCTAATCTTTATTAGTTGCCAACTGATAATTTTAATTGTTATTATTGATTTTCTTATATTTGGTTTACGTTGATTACAGAATTTCGATGCAGTTGCTTATCCAAAGAAAGATTATGGAAAATTCTATTCCGGTGATTCGTACATTATATTAAATGTAAGTATAAGACAAATCTTTTGCCATTATTCATCTTTAATGTTTATCTGTTTTTTTCTATAAACTTGTTGAATTTATTTTCATTTCAATGATTAACATTGAACCAATAAACATTATTGTACCGAATTTTTCTAAATTAATTTAAAACTAAACAGTGACTATTATGCAATAGCTGTTGTTTTAGCATATTGAATACAATAGATCAGATTAGTTTGAAATTAATCACGATAATAAAGAAAATTGTATGTAAATTTACTTGCTGATGATTTGAATTTTTAATGTGAATTTATAGTTTTTAATTAGAAATAAATTAGAAAAAGAGGTGAAATTTTTTTGAATGTTATCTGTTGATCATTTGGGAAATTTCACTGAGTAATTATTCTAGAATGAATATTGTTGATGGTAAAACTGCCAACACAGACTGATCACATCTTAAAATTTTGCCGGAATTCTGATCTATTTTTATCAATTGAGTGTAATATGTGCCAAATGTGTCCGTATCATTTATTACTGTTTATTAAATTCATTTTGAAAAAACATCTAGATTAACTGTAAAAAACAACATTAATGTATAATTGTAAATATTCCACATTTACAGACCAAAGAATCAAAGAGTAAAACATTATCGTGGGATGTACATTTCTGGTTAGGATCACAAACCTCACAGGATGAAGCTGGCACAGCTGCTATTCTTACTGTACAACTAGATGATTTGTTGGACGGTGGCCCAGTACAACATCGTGAAGTTCAAGATCACGAATCATCCCTATTCTTGGGTTACTTCAAAAATGGTGAGTAATTTATTCATTCTGGTTTATCTTGGCAAGCAATGCCCACTATCCAATGACAGATAATCTTATATTTTAATTATTATCATGACCTAAAATATGTCATTTTCAATTTCAAAACAAATCTTTTAAAAATTTCTTAAAAATTCGTAAAAACTCTTTTTCATATTTATAACTTCAATTTTATTGTGATTAATATAATGTTTTA
This sequence comes from Coboldia fuscipes, assembly GCA_001014335.1. Lineage (NCBI taxonomy): Eukaryota > Metazoa > Arthropoda > Insecta > Diptera > Scatopsidae > Coboldia > Coboldia fuscipes. Next base: position 178,394 of record JXOR01000727.1, on the reverse strand, counting down.
AGAGACCAATAAAAATATTAATCACTTTTTATATAAATCATAAAAAAATTATCTTGAAAAAAAACATTGAAATTAAATTGAATTTACGATATCACGTGAAATATTTTCTCAATGAATAGTAACAAATTGAAATTTAAATATCAATTGTTAAAGGAAGTGACCTTTAATGGGTCTGCTTTGTGGTAACGAAACTGTAAATTGTGGACGTAGTTTTGTATTTGTAATATTTTCGATACTATGGATTGTACAATTTATCAAAGAACCGATGAATACATTTGATATGGTTGATTCTTACCAACATGCAATGTTTATTAACGACAAGGGATTTGCAACAGGTGAATGGTATATACTGTGCCTTAGTTTAATTTCATTGCCATTATTACTGTGGTATATCACATTTATACAAACGGTTGGAAGACTTCAAAGTAAGTGTGATTGTTCATATGGTAATCCAATTTATTTCGGCTTATAATTACATTTTATATTATGATTTCTAGGAACGGGTAATAATATGTTTAGATTAATTAAGCGTAACTCAGTTTTATGATTAATGAATTTCATTTAGAATTGTATGAATCGTCAAGTACATTGAATTCATTAAATCCAGAAGAGAACGATATAGGTTGCCTTTTATGAATTATGAAAGTTTAATTAAAATCATTGTAAAAAACTAATTGCGTTTTAGATGCAAATTCGCGGAATGAACAAAAATCCATTAGTCATAGTATAGGCAGCGAGAATATTAATATCATAAGGAAATCTTATTCATGTGGTGATATTGCACTAAGTTACCAATATTTTAAGAGATCATCCTCAAAACGGACTTTGAGTTCTTGTAAAAAACTTTCTGTAGAAAATGCATTAAAACCAAAACCAAATATAGGGAATTCTGAGCCACTCTTGTTAGAATTGGGAATTGAATCTATTAATTCTGATCCCACTGAGATTAGTAACAGAAGCTGTTCAGAATCAACTGAAATATTAAATGATGATGCTTGTAATCAGAAATTTATCCAATTTAGTTTGCCAATTAAAGTGCAAAACAAAAACAAATGGATACCCAAGACATCATTTCTGAAATTTGGATCACCATCGTTAAAGAAATTATTTGATAAGAAACTGATAAAATTGGAATATCAATGGAATGATAATGAATTACCGTATTGTGAACCATCAGACGGTAGTAATCATAATAATCAATGGGAAAATAATATGAACAATTCTTATAATGAATATTATGGAAGCAACCGTCAAATGTCCCGAACACCAAGTGGAAGAAGTCGTGAACATCGTGAAGTACATTGGAGTCCAAATCTAAGTCAACAGTCTCACCATCAAAATCATAATTATTCAAAAGATTCAGAGAATAATAATTACTATCAAACATATCATGATAAAATGAATTATGGAAATGGATCATCATCAAAATTTCTGAAACGCAACAAAGATTCAGGATGCGAAGTTTGTGTTACAATAAAACAACGTGCTGGTGTACCGAAAGATCAATGTGAGTATGCGAAAAAGAAACCACCTGATAAATTATTAAAACTGAATACGTACAAGAATATTATCGATCAATTGATGGAAGAAGAAATAACAAATCCAATTAAACTACAAGAATCAAGTTCATCAATCGATAATTTTCTTCATCGATGTTTTACGGAATATAAAAAGAAAAGTTCAAGCTGTAAATTTTTACCAGATGTTCATCCTTCGTTCAAGAAAAGTAATTCCTATCCAACGACAAGAGATATTAATATGAAATGTATTACCCATCGATCTCCACCAGTGACTGTTGCGAGTGTGCATATTGATCCAACTCGACGTAATACTATTGAGAATTCTGCAGCACAAGTGGCAAAAATAAAACTACAGCCCAATGATGTATTAAATATAGTACGAGATCCAAATGATACATCCTCTTATTTACTGTACAATCGTAATATGTTTGAAAATCAATTGGAGAAAAAGTTAAAGTTGGAAGCTAGGAAACAGGTACTGGACAAGGTAATATCAGAAACAAAGAAACAATCGTTAACAAGTTGTAATATTGATGGTACAACTAATGTTGATTCCCAATTAAATGATATTATGTTAAGTGTTAAGAATATGAAAAATTTTCCAAAACATTGTTTCTTAGAAATGTATGCAAATCCAAGCCGTCACAACAAGGCAATATGTGACTCAAACAATAATGTTGAGTGTCCGAAATCGAATTCCAGTACAGAGAAGCAAAATGTTACAAATGAAGAAACAAAATCCACACATAAAGACGCCGCAGTTGTAACGGAACCTATTAAAGAACAAACAGAAACTCCTAAAAAATTACCAAAGCGACCATCGAAACCTAACGATATTAAGAAGCAAAAGGTTTCGGTGTCAAGAACAAAAGCTGTTGATTCTCTTGAAATTCTTTCAAAAAAATCATATTCTAAATGTGGTAGTGCTGATACTGTTCAACGTTCATCAGTACGAAGTAGATCAGAAATTAAGAAATCAGGAGACTCAACAGTTTCACGTGTAAGACCAGATAAGATTGGTAATACAAAAAGAATAAATCGGCCGCTTCAGGAGAGACCGGTAACGACGAAGCGTGTGGTTAAGGATGCCACAAAATCGTCATTAAATACGTTTCCTAAAGGAACAGTGAAAAATAGATCGAAGTCACCAAATGTAAAAAAGGAATCACCAATGGTACCCATTGATTTAACGCAGCCTAAAGTTGATAAGCAGCTGTCTCCAATTGAAGTGCCACCCGAACCTAACGAAGATGTTGAGAAATCTAAGCAAAATGTTCGAATTGATTTATCTAATAATCAGTGTGAAACTCCTTCATTAAATAATAATAATAATATTTGGTGTAATATGGCAATGCCAATACTGAAGCGACCACCAATAATTAGAACTGCAGTAAGTATACCAGGTAAACGTCCAACGCCAATATGTTTAGCACCGACTTGTACTCAAATTCATTTAAATCCAAGACCAAGACCAGCCCATATGCCTGTTTCCTCAGCATTTTCTAATCTTCCACACGGAACGCATAGGAGTAATAAGCTCTACAATTATCCTGGTGTACTCGACAATATATCGAATAGATGTCAGGACTCTGAAGTAATGGAAGAATTTTTAGAGAAAAGGAATCTGCTGAGAAACTCTATGTTAGATCATCCAGCAGCTCGAACTATTCCAATTTTAAAATCTCCAGATGCCATGTTTAATGGTCCGACACATAATCATGTGATAAATGATTCCTTGTACAATGCTTGTAAGAATAGTGTTGGCTTAGATTATAGTTTTAAATCAATGAATCCAATGGACAATAATAATTCATTACAAGATGATGGTATTACTATTTGTGAGACTAATACAACATGCGATATGGAATTAGAAAGAACTCATGATATCCCTAATACGAAATTCGATATGAAAATGGATCAATCTCATAAAACTCCTGATACAAAACTCGATACGCAAATGGATAATCAAACTCGTAAAACTCCTAAAACAACCAAGTTCGATTTGAAGATGGATCAACTTAATAAAATGCCAAATACAAAATTCGATACACAAAAGGATCAAAGTTATAAGATGCCGAATTCAAAGTTTGATTTGCCAATGGATCAAACTCATAAAGTGCTAAATACGAAGTCCGATATGCAGAAGGATCAGTTCCATAAAATGCCAAATTCAAAGTTCGATACACAAACGGATCAAAGTTATAAAATGCCGAATTCGAAGTTCGATACGCAAATGGATCAAACTCATAAAATGCCAAATATGAAGATCGATATGCTGAAGGATGAATGTCATAAAATGCCTTGCACAAAATACGATATGCACATGGATCAAACTCATAAAATGCCAGATACGAAGTTCGATATGCAGATGGATCAGTTTCATAAAATGCCTAATACAAATTTCGATATGCACATGGATCATTTTCATAAAATGCCAAATACCAAGTACGATATGCAGATGGAACAATTTCATAAAATGCCAAATATGAAGTACGATATGCAGATGGATCAATTTCATAAAATGCCAAATACGAAGTACGATATGCAAATGGATCAAACGCATGAAATACCAAATGGTGATATGCCCCTTGTTTGCTGCTACGAAAATGAGGACGAGACAGAAAAGGACAATAATTGGAAGTCATTCCTTCCACCAGCTAATGGAAAGGTATTGTCTAAAGGTCCTATTTATGTGGCTGATATATCAATTGGTCCGAAGAGAAGCAGCAGATTGTGTTGTATGCCACACAAGTTAACAAAGGGATTTAAAATGCAAGAGGATCCATTTTGGTCAGAAATTTTCAAACCAAGGAATACGTTAGACGATAAAAACAAGGATCAAACTTTAGAAGAATTATGTGAAGAATTGAAAAAACTTGAACGTCCAAGTAAAATACCACGATACATAAAATCAGCACATGCTCAAGAATCATTGAAAAACACACGGATTAAATGGAGTGATGATCCGCAAAAAGTCGAACGAAAAGTTAGATATTCCAGACTCGATGCGCCTGATAAACCTTCAAACCCTAAGCCTAAGGCTAAGAAATCTAAAGTCAGTAAAAAGAAATCGTATAAAGCATTAAATGATAAGTCTTACCTGGCGGATAAGAAGAAATTCTTCCCACTATCACATAGTAGTAAAACTTTGGCATCGAAGCCTACAGCAGCCACTATGGCAGGACACAGGACGCAAGGCAGATTTAAAGGTTGATACAAACAATCATATTTATTATAAATCTTTTCAACAGTTTAATTTAATCTTAGTCAACAAGAGTGCAATTGATGCGTATTCTTCACCTATACGACATGTTATTTATAATATGTCTACTGAAATGCCCACATCAGGTATTCTATGGAGTTTTAGTATGAACTCCTGTAACTTTTCATTCATTTATATACCGTGGAATTATTATTTTTAGATGTCTTTAATAATAAGTTCAGTCAACCTGGAATACCTCCAAATAATCCCTATTTCAATTCATATCGGTGGAATAATCAAGTATCAAGTCGAAATACATTTCCATACTACTATTGACAATAAATACACATTTTATACAATACACTGCAGACCCATTAAAGGAGACGAATATTTACATTAAATCAAAGACGAGAAATACATCTGAATGCAATTATTTAGAATCACACTTTAAGATCTTAACCAGTAATTCAAGTCAATCGTGATGTCAGTATGTTCAACTAAAACAGAAAGAAAATAGTAATTAAAAAATGTAAATTGATATAGTTGGAGTAGTTTATTTAAAGGCATTCATAAAACGTCAACTAATGTTAATGTTAATTTATTTTCTTTATTATTCTAGACAGAAAATATTATGTGCACTGAAAAGAAAATTCTTGTTCTATAAAAAGAAAACATGCCGTTTAAGTTATTCTATTTTTTTGCGAATATGTTCATATAGAACATCATAAAATATTTAATGTTTTATTTGTATATGAATTTATATTGTAGAGAAAATTTTATTTTTTTTATAAAACATTTTCTCTTAATAGTTTCATAATTTCCATGTGTTTTTCCTTGAAGATTTTCTATGCGATATGATATGTTGAATTATGTAACTAACTATTGAAATTTATAATGTAGGTATTCGATATGCTGAAGGAGGCATTGCCAGTGGATTTAAAAAGGGAGAAACTAATGCTGCTGGGNTAGAGAAAATTTTATTTTTTTTATAAAACATTTTCTCTTAATAGTTTCATAATTTCCATGTGTTTTTCCTTGAAGATTTTCTATGCGATATGATATGTTGAATTATGTAACTAACTATTGAAATTTATAATGTAGGTATTCGATATGCTGAAGGAGGTATTGCCAGTGGATTTAAAAAGGTAGAAACTAATGCTGCTGGTGAGAAACGTTTGTTCCAAGTCAAAGGTAAACGTAATATTCGTGTCCGTGAAGTGGCCCTCTCAATTTCTTCTATGAATACTGGCGATTGTTTCATTTTGGATGCTGGTAATGATATCTATGTCTATGTTGGTAAAAAATCAAAGCGATTGGAGAAATTGAAGGCTATCAGTGCAGCTAATCAAATCCGTGATCAAGATCATGCTGGCAGATCACGAGTTCATATTATTGGTAACTAATAATATTATTTACCCATGAAGTTTCAGATGTTTCATATTAAAATACTTTTGTGTAGATGAGTTCGGTTCTGAATTTGATCAACAACAATTTTTCGATATCTTGGGATCTGGGTCACCATCAACGGTTCCAGAGGATTCAACCAGTGAAGATGATGAGAAATTCGAACGGGAACAAGAAAGAATCGTTACATTATACAAGGTGTCAGATGCTGGTGGTTCACTTCAAGTATCTGAAATTTCACAGAAACCATTGAAACAAGAAATGCTTGTAACTGATGTAAGTATTCTTTCATATATATCGTTATTTTAGTTAATTATTTGGTTTTTATTTTCTAATAGGATTGCTTTATTTTGGATACTGGATCTGCATTGTATGCATGGGTAGGAAAACGAGCAACACAACAAGAAAAAACTCAGGCTCTCAATAAAGCACAAGGTTTCATTCAATCGAAGAAATATCCAGCATGGACACAAGTTCACCGTATTTTAGAGAATGGTGAAACAGCACCTTTCAAACAATTCTTTGCTACATGGCGTGACATCGGTATGTCACATTCACGTTTAATTCGTGCTGCTAATGACGATGATTCTGATACGTCTGAAGAAGTTGAATTTGATGCATCTGTGTTACATCATTACAAACGTAGTGGTGGTCGCGCTCTTGGTTTTATGCCGGACAATGGTGAAGGTGAAGCTGAAATTTGGCGTGTTGAGAAATTTGAATTGGCTGAAGTAACTCCAGAGACGTACGGAATGTTCTTTGGTGGTGATTCCTATGTTATCAAATATCATTATCAAAACCGACGTGGAGGTCAAGGTACAATTATCTATTATTGGCAGGTAAACTAATACGAATATTATATCTTATTAACATGTTATGAAAGTCAATAATTCAATGTACGTTATAGGGCAAAGATTCATCGATCGATGAGAAGGCTGCCTCAGCTATGCATGCCGTTCGTTTAGATAATGAAATGGGTGGTGTTGCTGTACAAGTCCGTGTTGTTCAGGGAAATGAACCAAGACATTTCCTTAAAATTTTTAAGGGTAAAATGATTACCTTTACTGGAGGCCATGCTTCTGGATTTAAGAACTTCCACGATCATGACACATACGATGTAGATGGTACTCGTTTGTTCCGTGTCCGCGGTACATGTGCTGAAGATGTCCGTGCTGATCAAATGGAAGAAAAGGCTTCATCATTGGCATCAGATGATGTATTTATTTTAGAAACTCCAAGCGCAACTTACATTTGGGAAGGACGAGGTGGTTCTCCAATGGAAAAAGAAATCGCTCGTTCGGTTGCTGCCCGTGTTTCTCCAGATGTTGAACCAGAAGTGATTCAAGAGGGCTCAGAACCAGAAGGATTCTGGGCAGCTCTTGGCGGTAAAGGTGAATATGACACAGAATTGGATCCACCAGGTGCACCATTCTTGGAAGCCAGATTGTTCCATTGTAAAATTACATGGACTGGTAAATTCAAAGTTGAAGAGATTCAACACTTTGATCAAGAAGATTTGGACGTTGATGACATTATGGTATTGGATGGTGGTGATGAAGTCTATGTATGGATTGGTGATGGTTCAACTGATGAAGAAAAGGAAAAGTCTGTAGATATGGCACAGGTTAGATTGAGTAAAATTTATTATTTTTAATGGAATTATTGATTTGATATCGTTCTTTCTTTGATTCAGCAATATATCCGTACTGATCCATCGGATCGTTCCGAGGAAACTGTGCCAATTGTCAAGGTAAAACAAGGCCAAGAACCAAGAAGTTTCAAACGATTGTTCCCAACATGGGATGATGAATTATGGAAGGTTAGTGAATAAGTTTCCTATTCCATACATATGTGAATTGCGTTGTAATACACTGCAGTTGGGAGCATGATATGTTTGCTAACATTTCCCTACTAACATTAGACTATATTTGATTACCATATAATTTAACACTAATTGTATAATATTAATCAATCCATGTTTTATTTTATTCTCAATGTAATTACTTATTTAGCCGTAAAAAGAAAGTAGCTAAACGCTAACCAGCATGGTTAATATGGGTCTCTGGATCATGTTTATTTTAAAATTGATTGAAACGTATTTAATTGGATGCCATTTACTATTATGCTTGTTTTAATGTGCCTTATGAAATGATATGGAATGTTTAAAAAGCGTGCTTCAATATTATTTGTATCACATATAAATAAATAATGTTATTTATTTACAGTCAATTCCAAGCTACGAGGAGGTCAAGAGACAAGTTCTTGAAAGAAATAAGAATTTACTATAAACGATTTCGTCTGTTAATTGTACCACATAAGATAATTGTTTGTGAATTTCATTTAATCAATTGCATAGTTAAATAATGCGAATTTAATTTTATTCTTGTAAAATGACAGTTTAATTAAATAAAGTTTTTTATTATTGGAATCGAGCTGGTCTATGTTTAATATGCAATGATAGATTAAACTCTTTTTTCAACAGCCTGCATCAAAGTGAAAATTGAAAGTGCAGTATTTAAAATTTTCATGAAAGATTTAAGATCACAATCAAAGAAATAGAATGCACGTAATGGTTTAATTTTCTGTGATCGCCACATCATGAAACGACAATAATATCGAAGATGGGGCGAATAGTCTGTCCAATTAATGTTATAAATGGTGTTTGATGTTGATCTAGCTGTTTCGCATAGTTGATGACCAGGCCAGGTGTAGATAAACAGCTGGAGTGTTACGTTCAACGAGTATAACAAATATCGAATCATATCCCAAGTATTATCCCTCTAAATATAGAATTCAATTAGATTATGGTTTCATTTACTTAACTGTGCAAATAATTTTATGAATTCATAATACCATTGCTAATGATGCCTGGAATGAGCCAACACATACCACTAATGTACTAACTGCGAATTGTATCAAAATAAATGGATCAGCAATCATTTGCATTTTATCTACAAGGCTAAAGAAATTCAATTAATTTAATGGAATTATATAAAGGAAAGTAATGAAATATCTCCACTTACCCGATGTACTTTCTGTGCAGAATTATCAATTTAATTAAGTGCTTCTTTTGACTCATTGGATCCATCTTATTACATTTTTAAATAAAAAAAAAATCTTTAAATTAAGGAAATGTGAATGAAAATTTATATTTTCTCACCCGTTCATTTATTTTTAAACTGCTGGATGTAATACGATCACTAAATTCTTCAAAAACGGTCTGAATATGTAGGCATAGACTAAAGAATAATATATCCACAGCCAAAATCGTAAGTACTGCATATACTGAACAAACACCGGATATTGCATAAGTTATTTCGAAACCTGGTGTCTCATATGCATTGTATGGCATACTGAAAATTCATAATTGCACTTTAATGTTCTTGAAATAAATATCAACTACATTTGTTTGTCCTTACTTGATTCTGTACGGTAGTATAAGATCGTCTCTTAGCATAGGTGAAATCATAATATTACCAATTGTAGACAGACCGAAACAAATAAATATTTTATTTAAGATTTTCAAATAGTTTTCCGTTTTAATGTAACGATTTCCTCTGTTGTCTGCAATTGCTATATATTTGAAATAATAAAAATAATAAATGAGGAAATTTAAATTTATGGACCATAAAGTATATTATGATCATACCTGCATCTAGATTCTGTTGCAGTATATTAAATAATTCCAAAATTCTTGGGTACATGTACAGATGAACGATTATTTTTAATGTAATGTTCACTTCCTCAACGAAAGTAGTTAAATTATCAGATGCTTTACGTAAATCATCGAGGTGTGTGAAGAGATAAGCTCCTTCAGGCAAAACAAATATACTAGCACTAATCATTGCAAATAAACTGTATAGAAAATACCACCATGTTTTATATTCATCACTTAAGAGACCACAGAATCTCAACAATTGACGACAACCTAACATGATAATCATCTTTCTTACTGAGAAAATTCTGAAAACTTGAATAAATACGACACTGTAAAAGTTAGAACTGATAATGAGGATACTAACTACCAACTCTTTTATAACAACTATAAAGATAATCATTAATAATTTAAATGTACGGATTCTAAACTATTCATTAATAATTTATTGAGAACCCTTTCTGTGTTATTGTTGAAGAAGTAATTTATGTTAAGTAGATATTATAATCTGATATAGATATAATATGGGCTGAACCATAAATTGATTGTTTTTCCTATGCAATTACCTTCAATTTCATTTCTTATAATTTAAATTATTGTTTTATTGAATATGTTATCAATGTTGAACTGTTCAAATCCAATAAGGATAACATTGTTTTATTGAAATCAAATATCTTTTATTTTACTGTTCCAAGTGCTATTCCTGTATTTTTTTTTAAAGAATATGCCTTTGAACGTTGTTCAAATTTAAATTCAATTTGCCCTTGAAAATGACTGAAAATTAAAATTTTAAATGAAAACTCTTTTGTAACGACCAATTTTTCAACCGGAAATGTAGTCTAAATAAACGACAGCACTGCAGACCAGCAACACAAAACAAAATAAAAATATAGACATATGGGTTTAATACCCAGAAACTTATGATCAAAATAAATATAGAAGATTGCTTGGATTGAAAACATTACGTGTAGTACCTAAAATTGAATTGTTTTTAATTGTAGTTGGAATTGTTTTGGATTTTGTTTCATGAGTACAAATTGATAATAATAATATTTTCTTACAATGTTTCGCGCAAAGAGTCTCGTGCTGGTGAACAATTGGCTTGCCAAAGGCTACCCATCAGCGGTGATCCAAGGTAAGGCGCAATATAATTTGATTATATTGTTAACTAAATACCAGATTGAATGCATTATTAACTGATAATCATTATTGGTTCAGGAACAGTTGCGTTCTCATCAAAGACTGCCGATCCAAAAGCACGTCCACAGGTAGATGCCAAACGTCTCGAATTGCAGAAAACATTACGGGCGAAAACACCGATAGGAAAGCTTGATGAAATTGAAGATGGTGTTCATCCGTATCAAGAAAAAGAACCACTGAAGCCATGGCCAAATAACGTTAATCCACACACCGGAGAAATTGGAGGACCAAAAGGGCCGGAACCAACAAGATATGGTGACTGGGAACGCAAAGGAAGAGTCAGTGATTTTTAGAGAATATAACATGTAGTACAGTTTATTTAAGTTAACAATATAAAACGTATAAAGATAGACACGCATTATGCAATCCAATTAGATAATCCTATCGAATATAAAGGAATGGTCGAATGCATTCACTTCAATGCTTTTCTCCTTGAAGGAAACTGGTGATCAAATCTTCACTTATTCTCCATAAGTTTTCAGCCATTTTAGTGTTCTGGGCTTTATCACTTGGCGGAGTAAAGAAACAATTATTGAAATAGTATCCAGTCACTGCAGTTAATTCAGGAGCTGTCGCGCAAAAGATTGTGGTCGAAGCGGCTTGTTGCTAAAGAAGAACCAAATTACAATCAAATCAATGAAACCACTATTGTTACTTACTAGAGATTTAGTGAATGGTCGCACTATGGTAAATATGAGCCTGTAAAACCACCAATTAGATGCCAGCTTACTTGTTACCATATTGCCGGGATGGACGGTATAAACGCATATGCCTTTTTTCTGCCATCGACGAGATAATTCCAACCCAAATAGCGTGTTACATAGTTTGGCATCGTTGTACGCAATCATTCCCCAATATTTACTGGCTGGTGGATTCAACATCTGTACTGTTAAGTCTTCGGGCAACTTGGAGAATCTATGTGACTCTGAACTAAGTACAACAACCCTACTCTCTTGATCCAACAAATCTTCCATTGAAGTTGTTAAATAGAAATGAGAGAGATGGCACACCTGGAATAGTGTTTCAAATCCATCTTCGGTTAAAGTGTGTGGAATGCCCATAATACCTGCGTTGAGGATCAACATATCGATATGCCTACAATTATAATGACGTCAGCTAACAAAAATTTTTAAATAATAAATCTAGTATCCAATTACGTGTACAACCGATGAACTTCAGCAATAAACTGTTGTACTGATTTCAATGAACTCAAATCCAAATGAAGATATTTACACTTCCCTTTGGTTGTCTCTCTTTCGTTGTATATTTTCTCAATGGCCTCAAGAGTTGCTTTCTCATTGCTGTAATTCATTCATAAAGAATATTTAAGTCTTACATAGGATATCAATTCATTTGTCGGCATTTTATTTTCAATCACTTACCGACAAGCAAATACCACTTCACATTGATGGAATGCCAGTGACCGAGCAGTTTCAAAACCAATACCAGCATTGGCACCAGTGATGATGGCCACCTTCCCAGATAGATCTCTACCATGTAAGATTTCTAGGGCTTTTGTACTTGCGTCGAATCTCTGACGAATTTCACTAACGAAATTAGGAGTCTCTTCGACGGCAAACGCCAATCTTGGATCGGTTAATGTCTGACGATTTGTGTTGTGATCAATAAATACAATTTTCCCATTTTCTGGATCAACCTGGAATGAGATATCTAGTATCAAATATTCGAAGAACAGACGCGTAGTATCGGTGACACACCTTTTTCTCCCAACCAGCTGGAAGATCACCGGTTACTCGTTTCGACTTCCCAGTTCTAGGATGTGTCCACTGCGTAATTTTCTGTTGATGGCTAGAGATGAGAATTGGAATAGAAGGATTGGTACTCACTGGTAAGTAATAGATTGGTCAAGTACTCACTTAACGTAATACACATATCCACCAGCTGTTGCCCTCTCTTCCCATGCCGGCGGTAGTTCATCCTCGCTATCTGAGTCCAATGGCATTACACCTCCAGGCATTATGAACTACTTGATAATAATTCACTTCAAAGCAACCTTTAAATAATTTTTTAATTTATTTCGATTACGCACTTGTTTAAATAACTCGTCCACTTTTTAAAAACACTTTTCAAAAACACTTATTTAGATTCGAAAACAAACTTAAAGTTAAAGTTAATCACAATTGTAGGGTTTGCATCATGATGTGCCAACAATATTTTGACATTTCATATGATGATGAGGAAGAAGAAGAAATATTAGAAAAAGTGAAAAAATTTTAATCCAAACCGGTGTTATTTGTCTCAATTCCGAACATATCTTTTTTTTCCCCTTTTGCATATGGAACTAAAGGCAATTTTATTATCTCTATTATGTTATTATTTCTACCTAAAATAGATAGAAATCAATGATTCAGTGAGAGTGATAAAGAATGTAAGAAATAGGTATAATGCATATAGAAGCCTGATCATTCAACACTTCATTGTATATTTCTCATATGTGTCTTAATTATTCTGAATTTAAAACATTGTTTTAGTACAATGGGTGCATGTCCGTGAATGTGTATGCGATATAGCGAAATTGTATTCAGATTGATACCAACTTTTGACCGTTTGAAATTTTGTATGAAATCGTCAGACCTCGACTCGAATAGATTTCACATGTTATAACGTCGTTGGTATCGTGAATGCCAAAAGGACACAATATTCTCGACCGGTATTCGGGCATGCTGACTAAATGGAATCGAACGTAAATCGAATGGGCTGTCTCAAATGACATTTTCATACAAATTTCGTCTTTTCGAGGATATCATATCATATACGATATTTTTATATTTTTTTTTTGTATGCGTTTTGACAGAATCGCAACGCATATGCGAGAATGCAGTTTGGGCAGTTAGGAACAACTACAGGTTCGCTTATGATATTCTGAAATATTATAATATCCATGTAACTAAAGTATTGATATGCATGCTAACATAAGTGCCTTCATCTCTTCATTTGCATCAGAATCGACGCTTCATTCAATCAGTGAATCAATATATTAGAGAAACGTCTTACAACCCAGAGACTCATTATACTAGCATATTACTGATTTGCTCTACATATCTTCTTACTACTGATATCTCGTAACTAGATACTGAAATACATTCATCATATACCCTTTTGTCCCGGACTATGAAATTTCAATTTCGTCGACTGATTTTATATCCACTGAATGGTATTGTTTCTATTAAAAAGCATTATATCTTCCCATATTTCGCAGAAGACGTGTTATTCAGCATATCGTTAGTGAATAAAAATTGCCATTTACACCCATTTTTCAATTTGCTTCTTTCTTCATTTCTTCAACGCATTCAGTTAATTTTCATATATACATACATAATCACTTTCTGGTCGAAACCGGTGTTATTTGTCTTAAAATTCGATCATTTTGTTATTTTAAACAGTTTCTACCAAGTTTTGGCGATTTAATCGCAAACAGTAGGGTACAATGGATAACATACCGAAAACACATGAAGGTAAGAGTGAAATTAGAGTCGCATATTTGGTGTGTAAACGTTTAGGAAAATATCGAAGCGACACGCATTGCGCCATGTTTGTAAATACGTACCTGGGTGGCACGAATATTAAATGAATTCTCTTTTGCAGACATTGAGGCCCAAATAAAGGACTTGCAGTCTAAGAAAAAGGAGATCAACCAACAAACCCAAGGTGATAAGGGTGTCGGTCTATTGGAGAGTGGATATTTTGATACTGAGTTGTATGATGGGGGTAGCAAACAGAGTCGATACGATGGTTACATGACATCGATTGCGGCCAACGATGAGGTTGACGAAGACGAGGACGAGGGAATTCCAGTTCAAGAGAAACGAACTACATACACCGCACCCAAAGCCGTGCTAAAAGATGTGATTCAGGTTTGCTATTAAATCAGATGGGTTATTTTCATGATTTTATCTACATACATTTGTGTTTTTAGAATGAACCCGATTATGATCCATTCGCTGATCGACGTCGACAAACGATTGCCGAGAAAGAAGATGAATACAGACAGAAAAGACGGCGACTGGTTATTTCACCAGAAAGAGTTGATCCGTTCGCAGATGGTGGGTACACTTTCCTATTTATGTTACTTACTGTTTTAGTTATTAAGCAATTAGTAATTTTTGATTTGTCACTGAGAATAAGTCCTTACTCAAAAAATAACAAAGTACTGTTTTGGTAGAACGTCTTACGTTTACTTATAATCATATATAATATTCAGTCAGGATTTTTATATTATATCGTATATTACCGTTATTAATATGCCACTCTATCGCAGGTTTAAAAAAATTAAATTGGGACTCTTGGCTCAAGATGTCAAGACATTTGTGGTCACATATTGAACTTGTGGTTATTTAGTATTCATGTGACATTGGTATTAGAGCACAAAATCAAATAGAATACAATTCTGACATAGAGATGTTTAACATATTTGTGTATGGACGATATTAGAGATGAATTAAGTTTGTTAAGAGAAAATATTAATCACATAAGAATTATTTCAGGCCAATATTCACAGCAAATAATTAGTATATTCAATCTTTCGATACCTTTAATTTATCCAAAGTAATTGGTGTATATTGATATTTAATAGAAGGATGTAGTTTGTTAAATGTTGGCATAAACACTGGTATCGAACATGGATTGGAATACTATCTGTGTGGTTGACATCCGGTGAACACGTACGTATACCTTTATTGCAATCGAGAGCAATTGAACTGTTTACCATTACAGTACAAAGTAATTAAATCAAGTTATTCGAATATGGTGAATTTTCAATTGTATCTCATTGTGATATTGAGACAAAAAATTTAGATTTAAGGTACCACTGAATCAGTTATGTTTCTTTAAAATGAACGGTGAATAATTTAAAGCGTGTTAACGCTTTTGTTTGATGTTATTTCAGGTGGAAAAACTCCAGATGTTGGATCCCGTACTTATACAGAAATTATGCGTGAGCAGATGCTCAAGGGAGAAGAAACTCAGGTATATAAAATTTGGCTCTTTTCCATTCCTAACCGAAATTATAATGTATTGTTTCTGTTTTAGTTGAGAAAGACAATCCAAGAAAAAGCTAAAGATGGAAGCTTGAAATCGACAAATGGCTCTTCAGTCATGGCTTCGGCAAAAGTGGAGCAGAGAAAGCGTGGCAGATGGGATCAGACAATTGATGAACAGTTTGTGCCTGCCAAAAAATCTATGCAAGCATCAACAGTCAATTGGGATGATGTAAATATCAGTTAATCTAATAAGTTATAGGGATTTTATTGATAATATTGTACATTATTTTAGCAAAAAACTCCTGGACATCAAGACCGTAGATGGGATGAAACACCTGGTCACAAAGGAGCAGAAACTCCAGGTGCTACACCAAGTGTAAGAATTTGGGATGCCACGCCTGGTCACATTACACCAGGACATGAGACTCCAGCATTGGAAAAGTCAACAAGACGTAATCGATGGGATGAGACACCAAAGACAGAACGAGGTATGTTATAAATGATTAAAAGTCAATATAATTCACTAACTTGTAATTTGTTTATTGTAGAAACACCTGGACATAACAGTGGTTGGGCTGAAACACCAAAACCAGAAAGATTACAGGGTGAAGTTATCATTGATTCAACTCCCGGTGCAAGTAAAAGACGATCGCGTTGGGATGAAACTCCTTCAAATGCAACACCATCTATGACGCCATCATTGGGAATGACGCCATCAATGACCCCAAACATGACTCCTGGTGCGACACCAGGTGCAGCGACACCATTATTGACACCTGGTGGATCAACGCCAGTTGGTCACAAAGCAATGGTTATGGCTACCCCAACACCAGGCCATTTGGCTGCCATGACCCCAGAACAATTGCAAGCATATCGCTGGGAAAAAGAAATTGACGAGAGAAATAGACCGTTCACTGACGATGAATTGGACACTATGTTCCCCCCAGGCTACAAAGTTTTACCACCTCCAGCTGGATATGTTCCATTACGAACTCCAGCACGTAAACTAACAGCTACACCAACTCCAATGGCCGGAACTCCAACCGGTTTCTTTATGCAAGTTGAAGATAAGTCGGCAAAATTTATGGATAATCAACCTAAAGGTCAAAACTTACCATTCATGAAACCAGAGGATGCACAATATTTTGATAAGTTGCTGTTAGATGTTGACGAAGATACTCTTAGTCCCGAGGAACAGAAAGAAAGGAAGATTATGAAACTATTGTTGAAAATTAAAAACGGAACACCTCCGATGCGTAAATCAGCATTACGACAGATTACCGATAAAGCAAGAGAATTCGGAGCCGGACCTCTATTCAATCAAATTTTACCATTGCTAATGAGTCCCACATTAGAAGATCAAGAACGTCATTTGCTTGTAAAAGTAATTGATCGAATTCTTTATAAATTAGATGACCTGGTGCGCCCTTACGTTCACAAAATCCTTGTCGTTATTGAACCACTGTTGATTGATGAAGACTACTATGCCCGTGTAGAAGGACGAGAAATAATTTCAAATTTAGCGAAAGCTGCTGGGCTTGCCACTATGATTTCCACAATGAGACCAGATATTGATAACATTGATGAATATGTGCGAAACACCACAGCTCGTGCATTTGCTGTAGTCGCATCAGCTCTTGGCATTCCCTCACTGTTACCATTCTTGAAAGCCGTATGTAAGAGTAAGAAGTCATGGCAAGCACGACATACAGGTATTAAAATTGTGCAGCAGATTGCTATACTGATGGGATGTGCTATTCTACCCCATTTGAAATCACTAGTCGAAATTATCGAACATGGTTTAGTAGATGAACAACAGAAAGTACGAACAATTACAGCTTTGGCAATTGCAGCATTGGCTGAAGCTGCTACACCATACGGTATTGAATCATTTGATTCTGTGTTGAAACCTTTGTGGAAAGGTATCAGAACACATCGAGGTAAAGGTTTAGCTGCATTCTTAAAAGCTATCGGATATTTAATTCCCCTTATGGATGCTGAATATGCCAATTATTATACCCGTGAAGTGATGTTAATTTTAATTCGTGAATTCCAGTCGCCGGATGAAGAAATGAAGAAAATTGTATTGAAGGTAGTGAAACAGTGTTGTGCTACCGATGGTGTGGAAGCACAATATATAAAGGAAGAAATTCTACCACACTTCTTCAAATATTTCTGGAATCATCGTATGGCATTGGATAGGCGTAATTATCGTCAATTAGTAGATACAACTGTAGAGATTGCAAATAAAGTTGGTACATCAGAAATTATTAATCGAGTCGTGGACGATCTTAAAGATGAGAATGAACAATACCGAAAAATGGTAATGGAAACCATTGAAAAAATAATGGGTAATTTGGGTGCAGCCGATATTGATTCTAAATTAGAAGAACAGTTAATCGATGGTATTTTATACGCATTCCAAGAACAAACCAGTGAAGATGTAGTAATGTTAAATGGTTTCGGTACGATTGTGAATCAATTGGGTAAACGTGTTAAGCCATATTTGCCTCAGATTTGTGGTACAATTCTATGGCGCTTGAATAATAAATCAGCAAAAGTACGTCAACAAGCGGCTGATTTAATATCACGTATTGCTGTTGTGATGAAAACATGCCAGGAGGAGAAATTAATGGGTCATTTGGGTGTTGTTCTATATGAATATTTGGGTGAAGAATATCCCGAAGTATTGGGTTCTATTTTAGGTGCATTAAAAGCTATTGTTAATGTGATTGGTATGACTAAAATGACACCACCAATTAAAGATTTATTGCCTCGATTAACGCCAATTTTAAAGAATCGTCATGAAAAGGTACAGGAAAATTGTATTGATTTGGTGGGACGTATTGCTGATCGTGGTCCAGAATATGTATCAGCACGTGAATGGATGAGAATTTGTTTTGAACTATTAGAATTGTTGAAGGCCCACAAGAAAGCAATTCGAAGAGCAACAGTGAATACATTCGGTTATATTGCAAAAGCTATTGGTCCTCATGATGTGTTGGCTACATTATTAAATAACTTAAAAGTACAGGAGAGACAGAATCGTGTATGCACTACTGTTGCTATTGCTATTGTCGCAGAAACTTGTCGGCCATTTACTGTTTTACCCGCTCTCATGAATGAATATAGAGTGCCCGAATTAAATGTACAGAATGGTGTACTAAAATCATTAGCCTTCTTATTTGAATATATTGGAGAGATGGGAAAAGATTACATCTATGCTGTCTGTCCACTGTTGGAAGACGCTCTCATGGACAGAGATTTGGTGCATCGGCAGACGGCTTGTGCCGCAATTAAACATATGGCGCTTGGCGTTTATGGTTTTGGGTGTGAGGATTCATTGGTACATTTATTAAATTATGTGTGGCCAAATATTTTCGAAACATCGCCTCATTTAGTGCAAGCATTCATGGATGCCGTAGAAGGTTTGCGTGTTTCCCTTGGTCCCATTAAGATCCTACAGTACACTTTACAGGTGAGTTGATAATAAGTTTTTGATTATATTCTTGGAATATTTAAATGACTTTAATGTATTTGTAGGGTCTATTCCATCCAGCCCGTAAAGTTCGTGATGTCTATTGGAAAATATACAATTCGCTTTATATCGGTGCCCAGGATTCGCTTGTTATTGGCTACCCGCGTATATCAGATGACCCAAAGAATCAGTACTCGCGTTATGAATTGGATTATATCCTTTAAATCTATTTTAAATTGGTTTATTGTAGTTATTTTATAATTTTCTGATAACCTAATATGTTTTAAATAAAAATATCTTGGAATAAATACAATTAAAATATGAAACACATTAACCGTTTATAGTTTTTTAACAATATCTTTTATTAAATAAGTAAATTTTAGTTTCAGAATCATCCTTCATTACTAGAACAATATTTGATTAAATTTTGAACAAAAATGAAAACAGTTTCTTAAAATAATTATAAAGCAAAATTTAAATTTTAAATGCATAATCAATGAACAATTATTTAAATTGAAACAAAATTATTCTTCTTTAGCAAATCTCAGTAAAAATGGGCAATCTTAAAATTAATTATTCTGTATATCGCCAATAGTGAAACACTCAATGCCTATGCGGTAAACTGTTATATATCCTTGAGATGTCTTTTAACGGTGTATGATACAATTCCATGTTTATGCTGTATCGTGAATATTTAAACGGAACATATCATGTTGACAGAAGAATGAATTTTCTAATGGTTTCAAGACAAATGTTTGACTAAAGGCATGAGGAGGATCTTCATCGCACTAAAATGAAAAGTAACAGAGGTATTAATACATTATCATACATAAATTAATGATGTCAAAGAGAGGTATAAAATGCAGGTCAAACCCTATAAAATCTATGATTATTTGTGTTGCCAAGTAAACAATTCAGTGCTGAATTATAGACACTGTTAGAATGATTAAAAACCAATCTTATAGCTAATACGGTTATTCGTTTTAATTTGGAAGAAATTTTGTTAAACTCAAAAATGCAATTAATGAACATTTTCTAGTTTGGTACATACTTTCTCGTCACATATAAACATGATGAGTCTAATAAAGTTGCTGTTAAATGCAGCTAAATATCATGTAGTGATAATCGGAATATGTCATGTTGAACGAAAAAACTATTTTCAATTGGCTTCAAGACAAAGGTTTGTGTATAGGCGTGTGGCTGATCTTCATCTGTCTACCACGCAATACCCCGCACAAGTAATAGATGTTGATAAATAACATTAATATCATCATTTTAACTTGACTAAATTGCAATTTAAGTCCCTTCAATCAGTTGTAATACTTACTTGAAGTCTACCGAGAACATTAATTAAAACTCCTCCATCGAACATTGGTTGAGAGTCAATGGCAGTTATAGCTCGAGTAATTTTTTGAAATGCTAAACTCTAAAATGGATAAAGGTGAACAGAGATGAGTAACGGATAAATATTCTGAATGAAATAGGCCAGAAGCCACTCACATTTAATTTCTCCAATATCTTGGCGGCGCCTTGGATCTGTTGTCCTTCGAACGTCATAAAAGAGAGTTCGGCCTGAAAAGAGTAGGAACAGTTTTAATTCGTAAACAATGAGTGTATCGTATATTGAGGTTAGTTTTCGATGCCGCAGTTGACGGGTGAATCTCCGAGGCAACTTCTAGAATCACCAGTTACGGCTATGACTCATGCATCGATTCTGCGAAATGGGATCGGTGTCTCAGCACCATACTTACATTGTACAGATTCACTAGTTGGGGCCTCGTTGTTTGGTCATCAAACATGGCATAATATTGGACAACAAATCCCTTGCCAATTTCTTCGTATTGCGGATTCAATGCCATCCTGGTTACTATTTAATTGAATAACTGTGGTATCACTGGTTCAGTCACTTGCTGTTGCTGGCAACACAAACACTCTGTCTGGTAATTGCTATCGTATAAATAAACTAGTATGAGCCCAAATCCTCTGAGGAACGAGATAAAGTCACTCCAAAAAACCAAATTCGGTTCGTCTTGCACCAACTCAAAACAACAATTCACATATACGAACCAGTTATATTTAAAACGTAACATTTAACAACTAATTGCCTATAGAAATACGTCTTTCTTTCTGTTTGTTTTCGTATTCAGAGAATTGACAATTCAGTGCGATTAGTTCAACATTGTTGTGATTCAATCAAATTCGAGTCAAATCTATCTGATTACAAATAATGATGTAATTTAAATTGCTTAGCAATCATTATATCTTTAATTTTATTAATATTTATTATGTTCTATTCATAATCATATTCACGATAATTGATGAATAACTTCATAGAATAACTTCTGTCCATATTTCCCGCTCAATTTGATGAGCATATTGCCGCCTTTTCTAAATACCTTCTAAGCGAATGCAGTGTCATCTTTGCATGATTTATTCTATCGAAATTGATTTCATTTCTGATTGGGAAAGAATTGGATACTATTTTCTATTTCCTAGATGTGGCCTATAAAATTCAACTAAGTTTAATAAATTGAACCGCAATTTTAATACGGACTTCATACCAACTATTTGGAAAATAGATCCATACCATCAATTGGAAAATTCAATATAAACAAATTATTAATTTGACGTCAGAATACTGGAAGGATACAATTTCCCCTCAAACGCAAATGGAAATTCAGGATTAGGAGCTTACGATAGAGGATTTGAATTGGAAAACCTTCATTTAGTCCAGCAACAAATTCCGTTGGTGCAGGATCACCGTACTTACTTCGGTATCAGTTTTCCTTTCAGAGAAGAGAAAGAGAGTTAACCTTGCCAATTCAGCCAGCCTTTATCGATTTAATTTCCCATCATATAAAATTCTGTTCAAACTAATTCAAAAATTGTTAACATTTTGAGTGTGTTCTCCATTAGTGTGAAATAGCAATAAAATTCAAAATAAATTTATTAAATTCATCGAATGTATTAAATAATAAATAAATTTTAATGTTGTTTCGAAACAAATTGATTTATAATATTGTGTGGGCACATGTGCGGGTCAAGATTTAAAACAAGAAATAGTCCGTCGCAAAAGACGTCCTTGCGTTGGGGCGATAGTTGTTACATGCTTTTGTTTTAACATCTAATTAAATTGTGTCCATTTACATTGAATTCAATTTAAATTAAATATAATTAAAATTTGTAACATAGTTTCAACTGACAAATAAACTGAACAACAAAAAAATAAGGAAAAGTAAATTTTAATCAGAAAATCGATGAGTGAAAATAGTTGATTCAACTAGCCAAACATCGAATAAAAAGTATCACAATTCGTAATTGCTAACAGTGAAGTAAACTAGTGAGAGTAAAACTAAGCCAAAGATCATTTCCTTTATTCTTGTTTTGTCTTTCAAATCAATAAATTCAAATAATATGGACTTATAACAATTAACATTAACAGCCAAATATAAACGAACTTAATTCATAGTGTGTGTATGTGTACCTGTGACATTATAATTACGCTACCAAATAACAGAATCTAAATGAAATTATTATTCATGATACATGAATCTATGAAAGTGTGGACATTTAAATAAGACAACTAGAAGCTAAATGTAGAGGAGCCTATAGATTAGGACATGAAAACAGAATTACAGTGAAACGCATTTCATAAAAGCCTTACAATTAGAGCAATTTAGTGGAAGCCTCTATACAGCAGGAAATACATATCAATTTTACCTGTACATTATATGGGTAAATACTAACTATTATAAAAGATTTAGACAGAGAAAAAAAGTACGTAGAAACGACGTCTCCTAAAACGATTAGTGACTAATTTAAAATTGCTGTAAAGCATCAATTAGGCTGCAACCATATATACAATTACATATCATATTATATATTTAATCGCAATTACAAACATATCATGTTAATAATAAATGTTTAATGTGAACAGTAAAAAAAAAATAAGGAAAATATAAGATTGTTACAATGTATTTTATCTATAATTAATTGTTTAGTGAACCCAACTATTTTAGTGTGTAAACAGAAGTGAATAAGATCAATTTCTATTTTAAGTGTCAAATTGATTTTTATTTAGAAGTTTTAAAAAGTAAAGGATATTCTAATAAAAGTGAATAAGATACAAATATTAATAAAAGTGTTAGACACCTCCTACAATATTCTGTTATGTTAATGGTGGGAAATAGACAATTTGATTAAACTGTGATTTTATTTGTGTATCGGTGACCATTAATTGACATCTTGATTTGGATAATTAAGAATTATATACGGATATCATTCCATAACTTGGTAAGTGTTTAAACAAAAACCAATTAATTCATAAGTTTGTTTAGTGTAATTCGTGGTATTTACAACACTCTAGGAACAATAAAATTTGATTATGTAATGAAGTAATAAATTGATTGGCACTTGATTGCAATTTATTCATGTTGCTATTGTACATAAGTTATATATTTTGTCAGGCGAATAAAAATACATGAGAATTCCATAGCATTCCGATAGTCAATTTTCCATTATTCTATCATATCATCCGGTTAATTCTGTCATGAAGTAAATTAATAAAATAATAAAATGAAAGAAAACAGGCGAAGAAAGCCATCAAGTTAAACCACATTAAAGAAAAACATTTTTTTTGTATTCTAAATTTAGTTGAATTTCACTTTATTTTTTGACTGTACGACAGCAAGTAAGGAAATTGGGAAAAGGAAAAACCTTTAGCGGGAGGAACAATATTTTTTTTTTGCTGTTTTCAGTATCAAATGATACTAAAGGAAAACTGTTTTTTTTTTATTTTGCGCAGTTTTCATTGGAATTCTGTAATACTGTTTCCAATCACAAGAATATACTTAATACATGAAGTAACATGAAGGATACAATAAACATGTTGTAGACATGCCTATTCGATCAAGAAATGTGTAACGTGTTTTGCCTTAGTTATGTGCAAATGAATATCCCATTCACCGATTCCTTCCAATCAATTCCCAGTTGATAACATTAGGCCATTTATTTTTTGTATCGTTTTGGAGTTTTCCATGTGCTAAAACGTGAAAAACCGAATATACATAAGCAATGAGGTAATTGTATTCACAAGAAAAAATAACATGCACTGATTTTCATTTATATATTGATTCCATAATTTCCATTCATCAAATGAATAATTGCATAGAAAATTACCATCGAAATACTCTTATTCGGTTTTTCACCGTATAAATTTTGCTAAGCGGAGAAAATTAAAAGTTCAAACATGAATTTGTAATAAATAGATACTAACTAAGTCCAATTGTTTTGACGTAGTTATTGATTTTATAGTCCATTTTTATATTAAAATAGAAATGATTAGGTGAATCTAATGTTGTTTGTTCTGATATAAACAATAGAATAATTACAATGTATATGAATGATAAAATGTGTACTTTAATGTTCTCAATGTTTTCATTGTTTTTCATTTTAGGAATGATAATTTGAAGTGCAATATCTTACAATATCAACGAGCATATCATAATTAAATTAAGTGAATAACCAAAAGGATTAAAATTTATTTACCAAAATGATTAATATAGCCGGTGTTGTTAGTATTGTATTATTTTATATGTTAATTTTGGTGGTCGGTATATGGGCTGGCCGAAAAAAGGAAGAAGGCAATGACTCGGAGGAAGAAGTTATGTTAGCTGGACGGTCAATTGGATTATTTGTTGGCATATTCACAATGACAGGTAAATACATTGGATAATAAATGTATTAGAATTGAAATACAATTGTATTCATGGCTGTTACATAATTCGTACAAAACTATTTATATTTTATTCAAATGAATCAATTAATGATGAATGAATCTGAATAATGGTAATAACAATCCGAAAAACTACGTTCTATTTTAGCAACTTGGGTTGGCGGTGGTTATATCAATGGAACGGCTGAAGCAATTTATGATAGAGGATTAGTATGGTGTCAAGCACCATTTGGTTATGCATTGAGTTTGGTATTTGGTATGTTTATGGCAAAAAATAGGAGGATTATATTGATGAATTTTATTATTAAAGTTTCAAGTTAATAAAATGGTTATTCTTTAGGTGGCATATTCTTTGCAAATCCAATGCGAAAACAAGGTTACATTACAATGTTGGATCCACTACAAGATTCCTTTGGTGAACGTATGGGAGGACTTTTATTCTTACCAGCATTATGTGGTGAAGTATTTTGGGCGGCTGGTATTTTAGCGGCCTTAGGTAAGCTATGATATAACTAAATATTGAATCAATATGCATGGAAACGTACGATGATACACTTATGTATGTAAATTTCAATGTTGATGTTCTTTTTTAGGTGCTACACTATCAGTCATTATTGATATGGACCACAGAACTTCAGTTATATTGTCTGCGTGTATTGCCATATTCTATACATTATTTGGTGGTTTATATTCGGTCGCATATACTGATGTAATACAATTATTTTGCATATTCATTGGTTTATGGCTTTGTATACCATTTGCATGGATGAATGATCATGTGCAGAGTTTATCATCAATGAATGTGGATTGGATCGGTGAAGTACCTGCAAAAAATCAATGGGCCTATTTAGATAACGGTTTACTACTTATATTTGGTGGTATACCGTGGCAGGTAAAATTCAATTACAGATTAATTAATTGTACGTTAGAATGTTAACGTCAATTCATATTTGTTAGGTTTACTTTCAACGTGTTCTATCCAGTAAGACAGCTGGACGCGCCCAAATACTTTCATATGTGGCTGCATTTGGTTGTATTTTAATGGCAATACCGCCTGTTTTGATTGGAGCAATTGCTAAAGCTACACGTAATTAGCGATTTAATTAAGCGAATAGAATCATAATTGGCATGAACTAATTGAATTAATTTTTATATTTTTAGCATGGAATGAAACTGATTATAAGGGCGCATATCCATTGGGACCGGATGAAAAGAGTATGATATTACCGATGGTGTTGCAATACTTAACACCTGATTTTGTATCATTCTTTGGATTGGGTGCTGTGTCAGCTGCCGTTATGTCATCAGCAGATTCATCTGTATTATCGGCTGCATCAATGTTTGCCCGTAATGTATATCGTTTGATTTTCCGTCAGAATGCATCTGAAATGGAAATTATTTGGGTGATGAGAGTATCAATTGGTGTTGTTGGTGTACTTTCAACTATAATGGCCTTAACCATACCGTCTATTTATGGTCTTTGGTATGGATTTATAATTGATTTATAATAATTTTTTGTTAGAGTTGAGGTGCTCATAGATTTATTGTTATTTTCTTGGGTTTTAGGTCAATGTGCTCAGACTTGGTGTACGTAATACTATTTCCACAGGTAAATATATAAAAGAATGTTATTTCATTACAAAGAAATTTCACATAATTCGTGATTGATTGTGAACTAATTTCATAAAATATTAAACTTTTGTTTTAAATAATATTTCAGTTGCTGATGGTTGTACATTTCAAGGATCATTGCAACACTTATGGTAGTCTGTCAGCGTATATAGTGGCATTCCTAGTACGTTTATCAGGCGGTGAAAAAATGTTAAATTTAGCACCATTGATTCATTTCCCTGGTTATGATTATGAGAATGAGGAGCAACTATTTCCATTCCGTACAATGGCTATGCTGATGAGCTTAATTACATTGATCGGTGTATCATGGGGTACAAAATATGTATTTGAATCTGGTAAATTACCACCGAGCTATGATTACTTCAAGTGTGTTGTTAATATCCCAGATGATGCTTTACGTGTCGGCGATCCCTCCGAGGTGGGCGAACAGGTAAATGGATAATTAAATATACATAAAATATATTTCTGATTCTAATTGTTTATTAATAAGAGCAGCTGCTGTGATTTTAATTGAAAATTAATGCTTTTTGGAATTTAATCTTCTAGCTATCGGTGATGTCTGGTCCCATGGCACGAATGTATGGTGCTGCTACATTGGTCGGTAAAGACGAAAAGAATGGACGAATAAATCCAGCAATGGACCCAGATGATGATTTGCCAGCGGCTGAAGCACAAAAAATTCGTGAAGAATCTGAGGCAGCACTTGCACGTGCTAAAAAAAAGATGAAAGATGAATCAAATAAGAAAACTACAGGTGAAGGCCATACTGCCTTTTAACTAGACGAAATTATAGATGATTTATATTAATCATAATGAAAAAAAAAAATAGAAGTAAATTACATATCTAGTCCTCTAATGATTGAGCAATTACACATATCACTTGTAATAGGTAATAAGAATTAAACCAAAAGTAAAGAAGAAGATTTAAAAATTATTGGAATGTGAAACGAATACATATCATAACTGAGTCATATATACATTAGATAAAGAACTATTAGAAGTATTAATTGAATTATACAAGTGAAAAGAAAATTAAAAATGATGAATCTATACTAGAAAAACAAGTTTAAACAAATATAAATATTATTATAAATGGTGAATAAATTATATTAAAGAAATGAGCATATATTTAGAGGAATAATTATACGACATAAAATACTAAAATCATAATGTACAATGATTATTCACACACAACATTATATAAAACAAATTAAAAGTTTAGTTTTCCCTCTGTACAATTATCATATAAATGTTAACAGATTGTAAGCAAATGGCAAAGAAACAAGTAATCACCGAATATGAATAGAAAACAGTAAACGAAATGGTATTAAATAATAATAATCTAAAAAGAATTATGATAAAAATAGGTGAATGAAATGTAAGTAAACTATACATAAACATAATTATATAGGCAATATTATGCAAATGGTCTTTAAAAGAAATTTAAAAAAAAAAAAATAAAAATGAAATACAATTAAATATATCAGTAATAGAAATTACAGTCCATGATAAAATGTCCAAGTATGCGTAATGTACATGAAGTGCTCGTGCGCGCATCTCAATATTTCGCACATTATAAGTACTTAAATTATTATGAAAGAAAAGGTAATTGAAGGTGCGCGTATTACGAATCCACTAAAATAATAATTGAATGTGTGTAGAGAAAACCGATGGTATAACTACATAAAAATTTAAATGACAAACAAAATTATTAATTTCTATGGTATTCATGTGCAATGAAAGTGAAGTTTAATGAGATACGTACTAGCAGTTTGGACCTATTTTCAATTTTGGGTTAAGATGAAAGTTTTATAACTTGTCTTTTGAATTGCAATTTGTTTCATACGTTTGTCCAGAGAAATTTTGTCTTTTTTTTTTTGTGGCTTTTTTTTCCTTTCAACAACACGATTATTGATTTATTTTGCGTTTTGAAAAAAACTGTCTTTTAATAATCGAAAAGAGTGATTGAAATGGGAAAAAAAAAATTAGACATTGTTAGGCAAAAAAACTCAATTTTAACTAAACATTAATTTGCATCGTTAGTAGTTTGTTTATCTTTGAGAAATTGGATATTATTTCTTTTTGGTTACATAATAGCCAATGGCATTCGGATATGAAACTCCCTCAGTTACATTTGTTTACTGCATTCAAATAGAAATTACATAAAATTGTTATTATGAATTCATCTTTATAATTGGGTGACCGCAACCAAATTGATTGAATATTGGTAATGTTTGATTTTGAGGTTAGTGAATTGGTAACATTTGAGTTGATTGATTGAACGTTGAACTTTCCTTGCCTTATTGTTTTGAGCATTAAATTCTTATCCATTAAAGAATTTAGCAATTAAATGATAATAAAAATTGTTTAAACAAAAATCTAATTCCTATTTAACGACATCCCCACACTGATTAACTGACAAACAATTATAGAATTTAATTGAAGTTTTTATTTTTTATTTTGTCAAAAATGATGGTTTCACGTTACAATTTGAATGGTTCAAGACGTAAAAGAAAAAAAAAACAATTGGCAAGAAATGCGAAATGACTAAAAATACCTTCAAATTCATAAAGAAATGATCGTGCTATTGAATTTATGGCCTTTTTAGCTGCCCCCTCAACTGTATGAAATAAAACCAAAAAAAAATCGTATTTTATGTAAATTCGTGATAAAATATCAACTTGTTTAATGCTCAAAGCATTTTTTCTTACATTAACAAATAAAATAGATTAATTAATTTGTTACATTATTTATTCTGATTCAATTTAGTATTTAGCTAATATTTGAATCAACATAATTATTCTTGATGGTTCATTTTTCCAATTAAATTCTTGAATGTTTTATTTTGTTTTTGGGATGGTATATGGTAGCCATCACCATGCTAAGGGAAGGGGTCAGGTGTAATTTAATTGAGCTGGGATTGACTGAACTGAAAATAGCTTTGTATATAGAAAAATATAATATTTCGTTATGTATTTTCTGTTTAATTACATTGTTGTGAGAGTATTTATTATAAACTAAACAAGAAAAATAGAAAATATTAACTTACTATAAGTAAATTAACACTGTGCTTCTTAATGCGCTATGAATGTTGCATAATTTTGTAATCATTTTGATTTTGTTACTTTTGTTCCCACTGATGGTGAAAGATATAAATTATAATAAGAAGAAATATAAAAATTTATATATTAAACACCCGTTATGTGTTATATACCTAAAAACACAATGATGTGTTAACCCTTGATGTCTTGATGACTAGAAAATAAACAAATGAAAATATTAAAATTAACTAATTACACTTAAAATCGTTAGTTTGCTACATTGCTGAGAATGTGATTAATATTACCTACCTATGTTTTAGATATTTACAAAGTAAAATAATAACAAAATAAATATGAAATAATATATCTGTAGCGCATAATATAATGAAACAAAACAGAATGTAATTGATAAGGACGCTGATGACGATGAAATGAATTAATTAATGGAATACAAAGTCATGGACTTAATTAACATTATGAGATTTAACAAAACTATACATATCAATTTATCAAAGTGAAATTAAATGATACATATCAAAAATAAAACGAAAAAAAAAAAAGGTTCATGTTAATCGATATTTTGCATTTAATCATTCAATAAGATTTGAGTAAAATTCCATTAAACCATAAAATTTATCTATGTTGATGTCATTAATTAATGAAACCTTACCAATAATAAATTAATAAAATTGACTTAAATCTGTTATAATGTCATTTTAAAAAAGCAAAAGATTTCAAATTTTATTCAAATGTTCATATAATTCTCTATTAAATAAAATTCCGTTCTTATAATGTTTTGGTATCTGTACAAGAAACATGATAAAATCGTTTAATGACATATTAAAGTCAATCTAAATTAAATTAATTATCAGAGATTGTACAGAATACACAGAATGAGAAAATTCCGATCACATAATCATGTGAATTACGTGAATGGTAAAAGCTGTTGATGATGTTTCAGTTAAAAGGACTAAACGATAGGATAATTATCAATTAGTTACATATCATGTATGAATGTCTGTATATTGGTATACTATACATTATGTTATTTTAATACAATTATTATATTGTTGTTGACTTCAAGTAACTCTGAAATGTGAAAATATATATTATACAATACAATATTAACATTTCGTTGTCTTCTTAAAACATTAGATCTCCTTCTTTTGGTTAATTCCATTAATTTAATTTAAACATTTTAGAGTATTTACACAATAGTTCCTTGAAAGCATCCCAATGTCATGAAGGTTTGTAAAGCACTTCAATCTCGTGTTTCATGTGAATTCAATTGTAATGATATTTCGTCAAATGTCATGTCATAATCATTTCTATTTCCCATTTACGTTTGTTTTCTTAAAAAAGTTCAAAGAAATACACAATTGATTGTGAAATAAGTTGATGGTTTCTTTTGTTCAATTAATTATTAATGTTTTCATTATAAATTTTATTATCAATTTTCTATTATAACATTTATGTATAATTTTCAATTTTATACAAAATGATATTTGAGTACAGTTAAAAGATGTTAATATTATTTAATATTTAAATAATTATTTACTTTTCATTTTAATTAAAAAACAAAAAAAAGACTATCATAATTTTAAAATATAAAATAAGATGAATATCATTCTTATTTATTTACGATAGGTTTCTTTTAAATTAAGAGACATTAAAAATGCATTCTACACGAATTAATTGTGAGATTGACTTAATGTAAATTGATTTATTCTTGTTTTGTAGGGTTGTTTGTTTTGAGTTATAAGGCACTTTTGGTTGGTTGGTAAAAAATAAATTCTATCTAGGTTGTTTAGTATTTATAGCCACCGTTTGATGAGTAGCCTTGTGGAATGGTATCTGGTACACGTGATCCACCGAAACCTCCGCTACCTGATCCACCGAATGAGCCACCGAAACCACCGCTACCTGATCCACCGAATGAGCCGCCGAATGAACTGCCGCCGAAAGAGCTACCGCCGAATCCTGAACCTCCGATTGATGGAGCACCATAGCTTTGGGATGGAGCTGGGGCTGGAGCACCGTAACTTGGAGATGGAGCTGGGGCACCGTAACTTGGAGATGGAGCTGGGGCACCGTAACTTGGAGATGGAGCTGGGGCACCGTAACTTGGAGATGGAGCTGGGGCACCATATGAGGATGATGGAGCTGAGAAACCGCCACCGAATGAACCACCGCCGAAGGATCCACCATGGGATGAACCGCCGAATGAACCACCTGATGAGCCACCGAATGATCCACCGTGGGATGAGCCACCAAATGAAGATCCACCGAATGAAGAACCTGATCCAGATGATCCGAATGATGATGAGAAATCTGGGACACCATATTTAGTGGCTGGTGGGCTGAAGCTTGAACTTGGGGCACCATAGCTTGGGGATGGAACTGGTGGTGGTCCGTAGTTGGATGATGGACGTTGTGGTGGTGGTCCGTAGCTGGATGATGGACGTTGTGGTGGTGGTCCATAGCTTGATGATGGTCGTTGTGGTGGTGGTCCATAGCTTGGAGATGGACGTTGTGGTGGTGGTCCGTAGCTGGATGATGGTCGTTGTGGTGGTGGTCCATAGCTTGATGATGGACGTTGTGGTGGTGGTCCATAGCTTGATGATGGACGTTGTGGTGGTGGTCCGTAGTTCGATGATGGACGTGGTGGTGGAGCAAAGCTTGATTGTGGTGGTCCATAGCTGGATGATGGTGGAGCTGGTGGTCCATAGTTACCAGATGGTGGTGGACCATAACTGGATGATGGGCTCGGTGGGAGATATCCAGATGATGGTAATGGTGCTAAATAAAATAAAATTTAGAAATATTTATAATTCCCTTCTAAGACATTGTATTTTCAATTTCAATGGCATCAGATTTACGATTAGAAATTGTTACCTTCACGTTTCACCAATTGACCTCCATTGACTGCATAAATGCAGCAGAAAGCAACAACAACATTCTGTAACGAATCGTGTAACAAAATAAAATTAAAGTCATGAATAAAGAGATATTTAATTCAATTAAAACTAATGAAAACATTTGAACTTAGAGAACATAACACACACAAAAGAAGATAAAATTAAAACTATTCAGTTCAAATGAAAGCGATAGAAGAGTGACTAGACATTAAAATTAAACATAAACAATTTTGAAGGCTGTAAAAGCATATTGTATTTTAAGTGAACGTCTTACAATAATGATGAACCCACAAGTTCAATGCTTCACCTCAGTCGAGAAGTAAAAGTGAAATTAATATATTGTTGTTGTAACCCAAAGTAGTAGACGGTAATTTGTGCTTTATGGATCTTTTACTGCCATTCATATCCAGTTATAGTTTTCTGTACCATAAGACTTGCATTTTTATGTTTAAAAATAGACAATTGTATACGAAAAATTATGTATTAATGATACGATGATCACGATGCGGTTTTAGTTTTTATGGATAACTATAGTTGGTAGTCAATTGTTAAACTGATAGAGATCTTCATTGGTCATGAGATCTTGAATTGTGTAAATAAACGTTACTAGGTAAAGTGTAAGAAACTCATCAAACGCAATGAAATGATTTTATGGCGTTTTATGTACACTGTTTTTGTGAAAATCTATATACTGGGGAAATGATCAACAAATCCGATAGTTTAGTGTTATGTAAAACAAATAGGTAATTAGAAATGCATATTTAATGAATACATAAAACTTACCAGTAATGTATAACTCTTCATTTTGGTATGAAAATTTGTTAATAATATTTCTTTTGTATTCTACGATTCGATGCTACCTGTGAAAGAGAAAATAAAACAAAAAACGATTAAAATATCATGCGTTATGTCTTTTACGTTATTTGGTAAGATATTGAAAAGAAATGTAATTGAAATCAGTATGCACGAGGGACATTGCGAAAACAAACGTTATGCTTATTTTCTAAACTACAATTAATATTGCATAATTATGTATTTGAATGCAATTGATATTCCTCCTCTTTCCATGTCATAAGTACACGTGATAATACAAGATTGTTACTCATTCTTCTCGGCCAATTGACTTAAATTACTGGTGATCGTCTTTACAACATCTTAGTCCAATTATTATTGGATCACAATAGATGAAAACAAAAACATTTACTTGAAATACAAATTGTTTGGCACACTCTTTCGTAAATCACACTGATGCTAAATTAGCCACAAGAGTGAAAATTATTAGCATAATGGAATTTTAAAATACCCATTACTCTCTTTATAAAATATACTCTTTTTTGTTACTTCTAATGATATTCTATATTGTAAAGCAAATTAATGGAATACAATTGTTCGGGGCGATTCAGCATAAGATGCAAATAGCTCACATATTCACAGAAAAAAATAACAGAGAAAAGGGAAAGTGATGAAGATCACTAACTAACACTATGCATCGGTATAATTACAAATGGTTATGATGAAGTAAAAATCATATTTTAATGCCGATGTCATTAATGTGTAAGAATTTCCGCATTGAAAATAATAACAATTTTTCTTGATTACAATGTTGGTTGTTTCTTTTCATGAAATTTAAAAAAAAAATAAAAAAATTCATTCCATTTGGTCGGTTGATAAACGCTATGAACAATGGATTTTAAATTTTACAACAAAAAAAAAACTTCATAGATGATACATAATCATCAGTACCAGTAATGATGTTTAAATTAATTTATCATTACATAATTCATGTATTTTATGTTTTGGAATGAAAAGAATTAATAAATTTCACTTTGGACACTTTTTTTTTTTAGTTGAAGACAAATGTAATTATTGTATTTTAAATAATTATAATTTCATGTTGTTCAGTTAATTCGTCTTCATTCGCTAAAATTATAAACTATTTTGTTCAACGAAATTATCTATTTGAATGTTGATTCTGTTAACGGAGATTTTAATTTAAAAACAACAAAAAACAAAAATATTTATTTTAATGACTTCCGAACACGAATAGTCCAATGTTGGGGTTATCAATTTGTTTGAATTAATTTCATTTTACACGAAATTTTTTTTTATTTTGTTGTTTATTAGTTTTTCTTTCACTTTATGCGAAAATTTCACCAAAATAATAAATAAGTAAATTTTATAACCGTAAAGATGGTAACAATTAACAATAACTATCACTTTTAATATATTATTTGTTCTGTGGATCCGTTATTATAATGACAGCTAATTACAATAACATTATACAAATGGTATTTTTAAAAAGTTTTTTTTTTTTTAAAAACAGAAGAGTTTTCTTAAAGTTTATTAAATACGAAAATGTTTTAAGAAAAATAGGGAACTAACACTCTACCTTCAAAAAGATTGATATAAAACTGTTAAACAACCACTGAAGACTGAATACCAATGAATTTAATTCGCTGGCTTTTATACGAAAAAATTTTTGCTGTTATTTTTGAGTTGGGTAGTAAACGGTAAGTAGTGCCTAAGATAGTTTATTATTCAATCCATTACCCCACGGAAAAAAAAAAAGTATTTTAGTTTTTTTTTTTTTTT